>KV423990.1:81484-126095 GCA_001632435.1 Calocera cornea HHB12733
GGGGGTGGGAGGGGGGCACGGACCGGACGCGGTGAGGGGCGGGAGGTACAGGTTGTATGCGGCTAGTGCGTCGGTGGGGCGGTAGGTGTCCCAGCTGGCGGCGGAGAGGAGGAGGACGGCGAGCCTGCCTGCGCTTGTTTCTCCTATCCTGCTGAGGGCGAGGAGGGCTGCTGGGGGGAGGCGCTCTGGGCGGTGTATGAGGAGGAGCTTGGGGGGGTGCGGGGGTGTGGGGAGGGAGTTGATGGCGTGGAGGAGGGCTGTCCATGGTGGGGCTGTGTGGTGGGGGTGGGGAGCGAGCCAGCGTGCGACGGCCGCCCAGAGCAGGCGGTCGTCGTTGTGCTCGAGGGCGGAGAGGGGCAGCCAGTCGCCACCCTGGTCGCCGAGGGCAGCGCGGAAGAGGGTGTGTGACCAGGCGGCGAAGAGCGGGAGGGAGAGCGGCGCGTGCACGTGCGTCAGCGGCGGCGGGGAGGCGAGCAGCGCGCGGAGGGTGTGCAGCGCGTGCGAGGCCGGCGGGCTGGGCATCGGGTGGGGTGAGCGGAACATGCCGCCGTTGGGAGGTGTTCTCGCACTCAGAGCAGACGAGGTCGGGCAGAGGGAGAGAGCGGGGAGAGCACAGAACGCGTCTCGCCCTCAACGCGTCCAGGTGGCTGTGCACCCACACGTGGCCCCCTCCCTTTCCACCCCTCCTCCCTTCCTCCCCGCCTCCCTCCCACCGCACCCACCAGGCAGCAATGGACTTTCTCTCAGCGACGTACAAGGAGCTGCGGGCGCAGGCGCAGACACAGATCCACTCCGCCCTCACCCCGCAGACACAGACCGTCCAGTCCACAATCGACAAGCTCACAGACCGCCTCCTCCACGCCGAGAACATCGCAGACCGCCGCGCCGCCCTCCTCGCCCTCAAGGGCATGTCCAGGGACGCAAAGAGGGAGCTCGGAGAGACAGCCCTCATGGCCCTCCTCGGATCCCTCGACCGCGACGCACAGGCAGACCCCGACGCGGGCAAGGCCGTCCTCGAGACCCTCCTCGCCCTCTGCGAGCGGGACGAGCTGGACCCGGCCCTCCCCGCCCCCACCGCCGCCGCCGCCGCGCGGGGAAAGGCGCGGGAAGACCTCGGGCTGCGCCACACGGACGTCCTCCTCCAGTCCCCGGACCCGGTCCACACGCTCGTGCACCTGCTCGGCCAGACAAACTTCTACATCCGCTTCACCACCCTCCAGCTCCTCGCCGTCCTCCTCGCGAATCGGCCCGCGCAGGTGCAGGGATACGTGCTCAGCAGCCCGCAGGGCGTCGGGAGCCTCGTCGGCGTGCTCCAGGAGCGGAGGGAGATCATCCGGAACGGTTCGTCCTCCCCCCCCTCCCCCTCGCTCTGCCTCCCTCACTGACCCGGTGCTGCACCCCCACCCCCGCCAGAGGCCCTACTGCTCCTTCAAAACCTCATCGCACAGAACGCCGACCTGCAGAAGATCGTCGCCTTCGAGGGCGCGTTCGAGCGGCTGCTCGACATCGCCCAGCAGGAGGGCGGCGTCGAGGGCGGCGTGGTCGCGCAGGACTGTCTGCTGGCGATCGAGCTGCTGCTGCGGTTCAACGTTTCCAACCAGGTGCGCCTGCGCTCGGTCCTCCTCCCGGCCCCTGCGCCTCCCGCAGACCGGGCAGAGCACTGACAGGGGGTGTGCGGCAGAACTACTTCCGCGAAACATCCAACGTCCCGCGCCTGCCCCCGCTCCTGCTCTTCCCCTCCCCGCCGCCCTCGCCAGCCGAGCCCTCCCCGCAGTCCTTCGCCCTCCAGTTCTGGGACGCCCAGAAGCTCGCCAACGCCACCGCCGTCGTGCGGCTCGTGCAGGTCCTGCTGCGCGGCGTGGGCGCGGGCAAGGAGCAGAACCAGATGGCCCTCCTCGCGAGCGGCATGACGCGGTGCCTTGTCGAGCTGGGGCTCGCGAGCAACGCCCCGACGAGCCTGAAGATCCACGTGCGTGCCGCCTCCCAAAGGCCAAAAGGCCCGTAGTGCGCAGGGCTAACAGCACCCACCCAGGCCCTAAACGCACTCTCCACCCTCCTCGCCACCTCCCCAGCGAACCAGTCCCTCCTCTCCTCCCTCTCCCTCACCCCGTACGCATGGGCAGGCGGCGACGAGTGGGACCGCCTGCCCTTGCAGCCCGCCATCGCCAGCCTCGTCCGCACCGCCGTCTCCGGCGACCTGGGCGCAGCCGTCCTCACGGGCGGGGCGGAGGCGGAGCGCGAGGGGCTCGAGTGCCGCGTGGCGGCCGTGGGCGCGTTCGAGGCGTTCGTGAGCGGGAATCGGGAGGGCCTCCAGCACCTGCTGGGGGAGCTCGCCTTCCCCCCGGACGGCGCGGATACGACGCCCTTCGCCGACCCGCCTCTCCCTGCGGGGTCAGCGCTGTTGCACGCGCTCACCGCGCTCCCGAGCCCCGAGCTCGCCCCGCCGAGCCTGAACGGCCTCCCTCCAGCGAGGTTCAACACGTACCCGACGCTCTTCGCGTGCCACCTGTTCGCGCACCTCCTGCGCACCTCCGAGCCCGCCCGCGCCTCAGCGAGGAACGTCACCCTCCCGCTCCCCCCGCCCCCGCCGGGGGAAGAGGACGAGGACGAGGACGAGCAGCCGCCCACGCTCGTGCAGGTCCTCATAGGGAACGTCAACCTCGCGCTGCGGGAGCAGATTCGCGCGCGCGAGGAAGGCCGGCAGAGGGAAGGCAGGGAGTGGGACCGCGCCTGCGTCGGCTGGCTCGACGTCCTCTGCACGTGGCTCTGGGAGAGCCCGGCGAGCGTGAGGGAGTTCCTGAGCGAGGGGGGGAACGTGCAGGTGGTGAGTGTCCCACCTACTCCTCCGCCCTGCGCTGCGCGAGGCGGTGCGGTGGCGGGGTGTGTCCACTGCGCGATGGCAAGTTGCTGATGGCCGGTTGGGCAGTTGATCGGGCCGATCACACAGGCGAGCGGCGTCGACCCGCTCGTCTCGGGCTTGGCGGCCTTCTTGCTCGGCACGTGCTACGAGTTCAACACCGACCCCGGGGAGATCACCAGGTACGGAGTTTCAGAGAACCCTCGAGGGCGTACAAGGCGCTGACGCGTCGGTGGTGTAGGGCCACCCTCCACCCGATCCTGCTCAAGCACGTCGGCGCCGATCAGTTCGTGAACCGCATGACCCGTCTGCGCGAGGACGACCGGTTCAAGGGCGTCACGCCCGACTCGGCCGTCGTGGGGCCGAGCAGCAACGCCGATGGAGCGGGTGCTGGGATGGGCATGCAGCAGCCGGGGCAGGGGGAGCACTTTCCCGATGCGGAGGTGTGGTTCGATTGGAGCTTCGTGGAGTTTTGGAAGAATACGTATTGTGAGTGTCGTTCTTGGCGGCCTAGGAAGCGTGGCTCATGGGCGGGCAGTCTCTGTGCAGCGGGCGATCACCTCCGACCCGAACGCGATCAAGGCTTCGGCGGGGGAATCACCGCAGACGCTCGCCCTCATCTCCTCCCTGCAGGAGACGATCAAGTCACAAGCCAAGGACCTGGAGGCTATGCAGCGCAAGCTCGACGCTTTGCACAAGGAGCGCGAAGAGGAGCGGGAGACGCTCGGCCAGGAGCTGGACAGGCTCAACAGGCAGGTGGCGGAGATGAGCGAGGAGCTGCAGCTTGCTTCTGGCAGGGAGAGGAGCAAGGACGACCAGATACGCGACAACCAGCGCGAGATCGACACACTCAAGCAGGAGCTCGTTGAGGCTTCCTTTGCGCCTGGTACACTGGCACCCGGTCCAGCCGATCCCGCGCTGGAAGCACGCATCACTGAGCTCGAGCAGCAACTCACGGCCGCACAAGCCAAGGTGAAGGAGCAGGAAGAGCAAGTCGAGGACGCGTTCGTTGCGCTTGACGAGCTGAGCCAGAAACGGAGGCGCGACAAGAAGCGCATGAAGGATGCGAAGCTTGACGTGAGCGAGGACGAGGACGAAGACGAAGAAGAGGACAATGGGGATGATGTCGACTAAGGCGTGGCCGAGCGGGTCAGGCTGGTGTCGGCGTTATCAGGGTGCCGCGCAATCGTGACGCAAGGGAACGGAGATACGCAGTCATATTTATACTGGACAACATACAGATACCCCAGCAATCGTGTGAGGCGCAACAGCCCAAGACGGCCTGCGACATTCTGCTCTTCTGGCGTATATCTGAATTCGAATCATGACCAGCGGTTGCTAAAATACTGTGTATTAGTGCGCGACCCTTCTCAGTCGTGTGGTTGGTTGGATCTGCGCGGAGGCGCCAGCGTACTGGGAAGGAGTATAAAAGTGCGGTGCTCTATGGGATCCCATGTGATATGTACAGGTTAAGAGAGATGAAGCATGGCAACCCAACATCACTGCGCGATAACGCAGTTGATAAGTCGGGCGAGTGGCGGCCCTGAACATGGTGTGCGCAAACGCGCGCCAGTTCTAAACCGGGTCTTATCATGACATTAAACTGGTAGTGCGAAATCACTTAAATCTATTGTGTTTTTGACTGGGAACCGGGCACGCCACTCGGATGCGGATGGTGGAGGGCAGGGACAGCGAGAAGATGTTGGAATTTCGCGGGAGCAGTGTCTCGGAGCCGGGTGGGTGGGGACGGAGATAGGATGGCCGCCCTTGGCCAGTAAGAAAAGAAGGCAAAACAAGCAGTCCCCCATTTAGCCCCCGGCGGGGATCGAACGCGCGCTGGTCTCTCATGGAGACTGGGTCATTTACCGCTCAACTACGCTATCCGATAAGTGAATGTGGACTACTTTGCTGTTCTGAGCTGTTCTACACGCCCCTTCCATCCTTGCATAGCACATTACATACTGTACATAATACCATAAGCTCATTGCACTTAGACCTCAAAAATACGGCACTTGGAAACACTGGGTGAAGTAAGGGAAATGATTGCTGAGGATGTTTTGACTGTAACAGCGTACCACAGAGTTTGATGGAGGTCTATAACGTTCATGAACTAACCGCTCCAGGTCTTCGCAAAAGACTTTCAAATATTCTGGGAGAGACCACAGGCAATGCTTACGACATGGGACGGGGTATGAACGAGGTAGCGCTAGGGGGGCCTCACGTACAAATTCAAGGAGACAAAGGAACAGTTCAGAAAAGCAAAATAGTCCACATTCCCTTATCGGATAGCGTAGTTGAGCGGTAAATGACCCAGTCTCCATGAGAGACCAGCGCGCGTTCGATCCCCGCCGGGGGCTAAATGGGGGACTGCTTGTTTTGCCTTCTTTTCTTACTGGCCAAGGGCGACCATCCTATCTCCGTCCCCACCCACTCGGCTCCGAGACACTGCTCCCGCGAAAATTCCAACATCTTCTCACTGTCCCTGCCCTCCACCATCCGCATCCGAGTGGCGTGCCGTGTTCCCAGTCAAAAATACAATAGATTTAAGTGATTTCGCACTACCAGTTTAATGTCATGATAAGACCCGGTTTAGAACTGGCGCGCGCTTGCGCACACCATGTTCAGGGCCGCCACTCGCCCGACTTACCAACTGCGTTATCGCGCAGTGATGTTGAGGTGCTAGGCTTCATCTTTCTTGGCCTGTATCTGCGTTGCGGGACTCGGCCAGGTAGTTTTTCCGGGTCTAGCACGTACGTGCACAAAGCTCACGGCGGAGCGGGATCGGACGGTATTGGACTTATCATTTAGATTATCCCTCAGGTACGCGTGGTACATTGTTCCTACCTCGATCGCTGTATACAGTCAAACCATGAGCAGGTGGTCTGCCGTTAATCGCTGGTATGATGCCACAGCTATCCAACAGCAATAACAGTTCCAGACGCAGCTCCTCTCATTACGGCGACAGGAAAACATTCCTGATCAATAGTCGTGCCTACACCACAGGCAAAGACGGGCACATCGCAACACTAGTACGGGGTCATGACATCAATTTCAACGAGATATTGGGAGGAGTATCGATACATCACATCTGACTGAGCTAGGTCAAGATCATCAAGTATTCCTAGCATTGCGAGACACGACAAGGTTGTGAGACAGTTGTCCAAATCAGGACAGAGATATGACGTGGAACATGAGACGAGAAAGCAGCATAGAGTCGAGTCGACAGGGTGACCAGCCGCTACTGAGTAGTAGATTTGCTGACGATTAGGTGATGTCGGCGTCAATGATGCTGGAGTAGTAGGTGATATAGTCGCTGGTAAGGCTGTCGAGCTGCGAGTCGTAGATGCGGTTTACATGAAGTACATAGCCTGGAAATGGATTAGCACAGAGCAGCGGTGCTGGACGTAAATTGCATACCCTGCCCTGGGAGCCCCCTGGCATCTGGAACTGCTGCTTCCAGGTCTTGAGCAAGTCGCCCGTGACCTTCTTGTCGCGATTCGAGCCGCCACTGGTGATGCTCTGGGTGCCATGGCCGCCGTGCTCAAGATTCGTGAGGATACCAGGCTCGAAGTGGTTCTTGAATCTGCTGCAAACGATATCGGCGTCTACAGGGTAGATCAGCATCTAGATCGTCAACATTGAATGTATCGCTCACAGTAGGTAGGAGCTGGGATGGAGACAGAGCGCGTAGAGCGCTGATACACGTGACAAAGAGAGAAGCAGAGTTGCTGAATTCTGTGCAACCAGTCAGGATGAATTACGAACGACAAGAGAGACCATGAACTTACTCATCCGCCTTCATGTTGGATTCATCGAGAAGGACGGTGTAGTGAGTAGGTCTGTAGTGAACATCAGTGACCGTACGCATATCCCAGCTTGTGTCCCGTACTTGGAGGTGCCGAGGAGGCCTCCATGAGACTGAAGGAAGAAATCGAAATCGGTGGGATGGACCACTTCCGTATCGATCACAGTACCAGCGGGGCAGTTCTACAACCGATCAGCAGAAAATCCAGGTCCTCATGCAAAGGATATGTACGCCGCTCCTGTCCGCATCCTGCGGGCGACCTGGGAACATCCTCACATGATGACGCTTCCCCACTACGATGACAGTCAGCTTGGGCGTGATGCCCATCCTGCGGCAGCCCTCTGAATATGGGATCAGTATTCCGAAGAAGTAGCTCTGAGCATCATCCTCACCTTTGATAGCAACAACCTCTGCGTAGCACATGCATCAGAAACGAGTCAACACTACGAAGAAGAGACACCAACCCTTCTCAAGCAGCTGCTCGAATTGGCCCTCAGACACGCCATCGCGGAAGTAAATAATCCGCGCCGGGTTATTCGTAAGCTGCTCGATCCTCGTGCGGTACGCCTTGAAGCATTCGATAGCAATCTGTGATGTAACAATCAAGGACCGCGATATGTCAGAGCTGTAGGGCACTTACTTTGGTATAGTCCGCGAGGTCGGCGATGATCTCTTGGCGAGAGTCCTGCGGGCGCATCTGCGCGTAGTATTTGGAGACGTTCGTATCGACGGAGGAAACAACGGCAGTGAAGGTGGGGCGCATTTCGGACCCGGGTGTAGGATGAATAGAGTCAGCACCTGTCCAACCATGTCAGTAACAAGCCAAGGACTGAACAGAGTGAGGAAGAAAACGAACCGAGAACGAGAGTAGGGTTGGACGCGTCCATCAGATAGGGGACCGACCGGCGGTCCGGGATGACGTTGACCCCGCCCATCTTGACGTTAACCTTGAGCATGACGTTGGCAAAGTACTGCGCGTTGGCCTTGATCGCCTTGGCCGCCTGCATGCACTGGGTGGGGATGCCCCAACGGATGTCACCAAGACTGCGGGGGAGAGTCAGCCACCGTGTGCGGAGCAGGAAACAAAGGGACGTACTACTTGACCGTCTGGTACAGCTCGTTGTTCATCCCGTGCGGGAGGACCACGACGAGGATATGAGGTTTGCTCCTGGTCTGGCTCTCCTGGCAGCACCGCTGGAACAGCTGGTCCAGTTTCTCCACGCCCATCAATCAGCGACCACTCTCCCGGGAATGAAAAGGAAACGCGTGTCTACTCACTCCTACGATCGACATCCCCTGCGGACGGTTGTGAACATTTTCCTGCCTCACCAGCGGCTCCAGGTTCCACCTGCCAATGCCCGTCTCGCGCGCGGCGTCCACGAGCCCGGGGACGATGTTGTCGAGGCGCGCGCGCTGGTCGAGGTTCCAGATCCACCAGTTGTTCTCCACGGTCGCGGCGCGGAAGAAACGCTTGCCTTTCATGTTCCACGCGCCGTCTTTGGGTTGCTGTAGCCGATCATGATTGCATCAGCATATGTCAGGAGATAGAAAGGAAAGAGATGTACGATAGTAGCGTTGTTGCCGTACATCAGCCCAGGCGGGTCCAGCAAGCGCGCAGTGACGTTGATAGGCTGCTCAGTGACCTTCATGTTGAAGGCCCTCAGGTACTTGCTCTGCCCATACTCGAGGATAGACATGCTGTTCTGGATAGCGCGCAGGCGGTCGGGGGGTTTCTGGGTGGAGAACTCGAGGATCTGTTGCGCGCGTTAATGCCGGCTCGGGAATGCGAAGAGGCGAAGCAGCGATGGTGAGAAGTGGAAAGACAAGAAAGAAGCGCGGGAAAAGAGGAGGGAGGTGAGAGGGACTCACGCTACGGATCTGGTTAGGCGGCGTCTGGCGCTTCCAGATCTGCCCCGGGATGACCTCGCATATCTCGATGGGCAGCTTGGCGCCGGAGCCCCTACATAACCACATCTCAGCAACCGGCTAGCGACAGCAGTGAACAGGACTCACACTTCGACAAGACACATATCCGGGTACTGCAGCTGGTAGTTGTACGTGTCCCGCACGTAGTCCTGCGGGTGATGAAGTGGTCAGCAATAGCACTCGTCTGGGGAAAGAGCCGGCGAGCCAGAGTCACTCACAAGCACCGTGACCTCCTCCCCGCTCTTGAGCTTGAACCTCGCGTTCCTCGCGCTCTCATATAGCACCTTCTTGATCAGCCTGGGCGGGTTCCTCCCCGGCCCCTTATGCAGCCTGTTGATCACCTTGACGCCCGAGATCTGCCTGTGCGCAAGCACGCGCATGCGCTCGTCGAAACCCCGCCCGAAGCAGAGTGTGTTGGCATCGATCCGCCTGTTCTGGCCAACGGCTTCCTGCATCATCTCCGTGCAGAGCTTGAGAAGGGGACCGCGCGCGAACATCTGCCCGGTGGAGATGTCGACGTTGATGACCAGACGGCCGACGCCCCAGCGGACGGACTGAAAGTCTGCGCAAGGGTGAGTATGACATCCAGGCGCGGGGAAAGGGGAGGGGAGGGAGCTTACAGCCACGCCAGACCTCGAGCCCAGCACCGATAGGCTTCATCTCCTTATCGGTGAAGAAGCTGCGGATGTTGAAGGGGTACTTCAGGTTGGGCACCATGCGGATGACGACGTTCATAGCGGTGATGGCGGTGGTGACGTTCTCATCGTGGGACATCTCGCCGTTGGCAAAACGCTCCAGCGTCCTACCTCAGCGTCAGTAATGAAGTCAGATAGCGGGCAGCGGGAAGACGCACTGAGGAGAGATCCTCGCGACCTCCTTCAAGGTGATCGTGTACATCTTCGGCGGCGGCCTGCCAGGCGCAGCAGGCTCCGCATCGCTGGGCACGACGAACCTGCCGCTGGTTGCCCTGGGCCCGTCGGGGAACTTGATGGGCTGCGCGGTGTAGTAGTTCTTGCGCCCGTCGTAGACTCCGGGGGAGGCGGCGAAGACTTCTTTGTACGTGCTGGACTGCATGCGCTCCACGAGCTCGAGGTTGAACCGTGCGGGGAGCTTCTTCTCGTCTTCGTTGATCACTGGACGGAGCCGCGTTAGTACGCGGTCACAGGGGAGGGCGGGGAGGGGACATACCAACGTCGTAGTGAATGATCGTCAGAGGGGGGCACTACGCATCATCAGCGCTTATCCAGACTGAGCAGTCCAACGCACTCACAGTCAACGGATAAGTGTTCGTAACCACAGGGATCTGCCGGCCCAATGTCCCATACCCCGGCCGCCGCACCGCAACAGTGGTCACGTGCGCCGCGCCGCCCACGGGGACCTTCGCCGACCACTGGCTGAGCGCCACGGCCCCCGTCGCGCCAGGGGTAGGAGGACCGCCGCGCGACCCCGGCGGGGGCCCACCTCGCGCTGGAGGCCCACCCCGGGGGTAGGGGCCTGAGGAGGGGGGCCCGCCGCGCGAGTAGGGGGCGCCGCGCCGGGGAAGGTCGTTGCCGCGGTTGGGGGGCATGCTGGTGATGAGACGGAGGCGGGAGGGCGCAGAGAAGCGGGGAGGGGGTCGGTAGTCAGTAGGCGGGCGGGGAAGCCGTGCACGAGCGGGACGGAGGGTGGTGGAGCGACGGAGAGGAGGCCGAAAGGGGGAAGGGGGGATTTATACGCCGTCCCGCGGTTGCGTGTCCGAGTTTTTCTCCCGATGTTCCGCTTTGCACGGTAGTCCGTGCACCTCTGTTCTGGGCTCGCTGAGTCCTGAGAGTCTGGGACGGAGAGGTGATGGTCGTCGGTGGTGAGAGCCTGACCCCCTACAGTGTCGCACTCTACACGGCAGACCCTCCTCCTCATGGATTCCGCCTCCACTCAGCACGCGGGTCTCCAGGGACCCCCTAGCGGCCTCCTTGTGCCGTTCCTCCTGATGTCCCCAAAACGGCGCCCTGAGCCGGGCAGGCTCCATGCCACCGGTTCCACGTTGGATAGCCCTCCTGTTGTCCTGCGAGTCTTGTGTGTTTCTTTCCTGCCTGTCCGTTCTTGCATTTAGATAATGGACTGGCCTCCGAATCTCCTCTTGCCTCTTTCCCGTAGATTCGTTCACAATGGTCAATGTAAAAATTCGTCGCCCCTTCCCATGTATCAATCAGGATTAATCATTCACATAGAATATCAACAAAGGCTCTGTCCATCGGCCAATCACCACCATAACCCCATCCTTCTCCTCAGACCCGCTTTTCAGACGCTTTACTCTATTCCGCTAGTTCGGTCTCCTGCTGGGCAGCTGAGCGATGCTGCAGCGGTTCGTTCACAGTTTTGGGTGTTTGGCTCCCAACGCCATGTTCTGCCAGGTCGTACTCCAGCACGTTGCGGGCGAATCTAGTTTCAGAGTCAGCGCATTGTCACTTGTAATCCCAATCGACCTCACATCACCCATTGTCCCTGATCTGCATGATCGGACTTCGCGGCCTTCAGACATTCGTCCAGATACGTCCAGTATTCCTTCGGCACCGTCTCTTTGGTGCCATCATCATTTGTCACAACTTTCCCGGCGTCTTTCAAGTGCACACGCAAAGTTGCCCTCTGTGCCAACATGTCAGCATCCGCAGAACTCCTAGGACGTTATGCTCACCATGAATGCTAGCCTCGCCCAGTGAGCCACTTCGAATTCGAATGGGTACGCCGCGATCGTTAGCTCCTTCTGAACTTGAGCAAGGTTGTTGTTTAGGCTCGCTCGAAGCTGTGATTATATTGTGTTTGTTATGGGTTTCGGTGGGTTATGGTGGTGAAAGTCCGATGGAAATGAAATTGAAAGACCAGTCCGGCCGCGGTTAGCGTACATGTTCAGCCAATCGCCACAGGCGTACCTTCTTCAAAATCCAGCTCCTCCTCTCCCCCATTCGCTTTGCAGTCCACTGCGAAAGCTCCTTGTACTGGGGCGTCGAGTCGAACACCTCCACATCCAGATGCATGCGATCATGGCATCTTTGAATATGATTCTAGTCCATCGTTGTCAGCGACAGCACGCCTGGGGCAGAAGTACTAACCATCATGACCTGGATTGCTGATACCACGTATGCTGGACACTTCGGACTCATGAAGTAAGCATATATCTCCTTACTGATCTCTGTCTGTGGGCTTTCAGCGGTGGCTTACAGTATCGTACTCTCTCAACACTCACTTGCGTGTCGCTCGGTATCACCCATTTCTGGTTGATATTTCGAGCTATCCCGTGCAAACCATCTCGAATCGATATCGAACAGGCATACAATTTGATCTCGCGGCTTCTTGGGTCGTCCTAGAGTGCACTCAGTGCTCTGTCCTGGTGGGGTTATGGTGGTGAGGGTCCAGACGTCGCACTCACATCTTTCGCGAAGTCGATCAACTCATCCAGCTGGGCGTCCGTGAGTTTGCGCTTCATGCTCAGCATGCGAGCCAATAGGGTGTGGTCCTTCTTGGCTGTTATTGTAGTTAGCGACGACAATGTTCGGATACTTGAGGGTGTGTCGCCGAGTCTGTCGTCATGGTTCAATAGATTTGGCATCGTCCCGAGACAGTTACTCAACACTGGCTCCGGCTCCCTATTAGCCTGGCTCTCCGCTCCCAGCCACGTATTCACCATCCACTCCCCCTGTGCCAATCCTTCCTCTGCTGGCGCCAGCTCTGTATCTTCCGTCGTAGACCGGATTGGAATGGGAGACGGGCTTGCGGGGACGCTCCCCGGTGCCGTTACTCTATTAAAAGCCTTCAGCATGTGTTGAGACATAACGCGCCTAATTCGTCCAGGACTATCAGAAAGCCAGAAAGGAATGCGGAGAGAATCAACGAGGACCGAAAGGGGTGACAACGAGGAATGGTTCACAAGTCCGCTTTTGGAAACCTCCCTGGAGAGCAAACGGGCCCCATCTTCAGAATTTTCTGCTCGATCGCGTCGCGCTTGTCACGTGAAGTCAAATCGGTCAAGATCAAGGCTGCTGAAGAGATCGATACCGGTCAGATTCCATATGAGAACCAGCTGAAATGATCATCAAGGGCTCACCCGCTTCTCGCCGTCTCCGTTCGTCGGCACATCCATATCACCGTGTTTGGCAATCACCACCATAACCCCAGGCAGCCGTCACATCCCTCTCCAATCTACCATTTCATTATAAACATATTCTACCTATCACCCGTTGAGACGATTCATGACAGCCGCGAGGCAAGCTGGCGTCGGAATTCATGAGGTTCCGCATTGAATATGGGCGTCCGAAATCGAGTAACTCCCAACAATCCCATGTACATTTGATTGTGAGGGGTGTAAACATTGAGCAGGAACGCATTGTCGGCGCGGTGTTGAATGGACGTTTGGACCAAAGTCGTGTCTGATCTCTCTTGACGCTGCACTTGTGTTGACCGGCCCTTGCAGCCACCCAGCGTGCAATCGTGCTGAACGTTCACGCAAGCCAGCACATCCTTCATCCAAGACTTCAGCACTATATACAATAGCATGGGCGTTTGCCTACCTTCACCTCCAAGAGCAAATACTCCTCGGTCGCTATCAGCTGGGGACAGCCAAGCTGGGGATGGGCTTCTCCAATCCGGAACTCACGCACCAACGTTGCGCCCTCGATGATATCCACCCCCCCCCCGGTGGCACGCAACACAGTCTGAACTTTCCCCAGTTTGTACACCTGCTCCGACATAAGAATGAAGTAGATCGTGGGTGATGAAAGGCTTACTTCTCCTTCTCCAATGGCGAGCTTCCAAACAATGAATGAGTCCAGTTGGGCCCGATCTCCGTTAGCGCATATCAGTGCCTCCGCTTCTTTCACGAGCTGGGCATCACTCCAAATGTGGGCGTGTTGATATCTATGCGCTTGGCACCTATCCCATCTAACGGGTGTCTTTGTCTGCGCTACGGGGATAACATCTGCTGATACATCAGTCACTGCCGTATCCTGCGAAATGAGGGCTTACGGCCGATCTCGTCCACTTCTGGATGCTGCCCGAGCAGCCTCAACATCATTGGATCACTGCGAACAGCTTTGAGAACTCTGTCGCTTGCACAAACCCACTGCTTCGTGCTCTTGTCTTGCCAGTAGCCTCCACTTGTGATATGTTGCGATCTAGCTTGCTGGGCCATTGCCTTCCCGATGTCTTTGCTCGGTGCGTGACGATTGCTCAGCACTGAGCACAGCCGGAATACCGAGTTGTAAGACTCGTAGCGTTCTGTCATGTAAAGCAGACAGGGCCCAAAGAGCATGACATCGTCGGTCAAGTGAAGTGCTGCATGGAGCTTCGTCTTCGAAATCATCTTGATTGGATCGATGTTGGCGATAGCGTGAACCAGCGCAGTCAACGTTTCCCGCAATTCAACCTACAAACAATTCTCGGCATCAGCTATCTTTCTACAAGGATCCTGGGGTTATGGTGTTGAAAGCCAATATAGGAGGTGATGGGTTCGAATTGCGACCTCACCTCATGAGCCCTTTTGTCCGATATGGCATACTTCCACAAGAGCGGCATCGCCATTCCAACCACTACCCAGGCTTCAAGGATAGCCGGGGATACGAGATCCTCCAAGACGAAAGGCAGACACTGGGCCAATGCCTTGAAGTGCTTGCCTATTAACTGCTTACGATGCTGAATCATGTAAGCCGGGTTCAACTTGGGTAGGTTCCATCCGGTCTCGTTCAATGAAGCAAGCCGTATCAGCAGCAATGATAGCGGGGTTGAGGCCTGAGGGCGCATTGGTCGACCGGGAGCGGCATCGGCAGGAGCTTCTAAGTGTTCGATAGTCGATGTCCAAAGATATTTCCAGGAGCCCAACAGGAAGGTATGAAGACCCTCCACCGGTGTACTTCGGTGCACGCAGAACTCTGCACCATAACACCTTTGGTCAGCTAGTTTACATCTGGCAGCCTAAGATAGCACTCACGCTTCAGGCGAAACAGAGGATTTACAGCAAATGGTGCTCCTAACGAGAGTTGCGCGACCGTGCGCATCTCTTCATCGTGCGCCGGGTCTGTTGATCTGCGTTTGCGGATCAGTCGAGCCACTTCTTGAAGTTGCTCGATCACTGGTTCAGCAATCATATCGCGAACACCGTTTTCAGAGGCGTATTGCTGAAGCGCCTTCTGCTGACCAGGTCGACTCGCTATATCGAGCAGAGTCCGGACGTGGCTCTCTGTTTCTTCACTTGTACGGGGCCGTCCTAGCTGTACCAGGAGCTCCTGATCAGTATCGACTTCCCCGCTTATCCAGTTAGGCTCACCTCGAACAGGCTAGAATAACCCTCTGAAGACCGTTTATATGCCCCTGTTCCCCCCACATGACAGCGTCGAGAGAATCTGTTGGCTTGCATGCCTTTGTGGCTACAGAGTTCGGCTTGCATAGGATTGTCTCCTGCCAAAATCGCCAACCAGACATTGATTAGAACCGGTGTCTGGGAAACAGCATCGAATGCTTCGTAGCCGGCATCATTGATCTCCCTAATGATCCCAATCAGCATTGCGCGCTTCAGTGGGTTATGGTGGTGAAAGCCGGTCCAAGATCCAAACTTACTCGATCATACGCACGAGGCCTTCCATCATTTCCACAGGCGAGGCAAATGTGGAGGTCCCGACGAAGTGAATATTGGATTCTCGCTCCAGAGCTCGACGGGGCATCGCCAGATTGGACATGCACATGATGATGTGCTTATTCCATTGTTTCGAGACGTTACCTGAGACGTCGTCCGCCCACACCATAATCGGAATAGATAGAACCTTCCTACCCCCAGCGCGTTGTCGCCAGGCATTGGGCATCTTTGGGGCCCACCCCAGGGATACCGCTGCAACATGTTCTCGTCAGCCGTCTCCATGCTGTTTCCGCTGACAACTCACAATCCCAAGATAGCAGTCGGTTTTCCAAGAGGGGCTGCAACTCGGGATAGGTATGGAGGAACTCTGTGGCAAAGCGTAGGGCGCGTGATCCTCTTACAATGTGTAGAGACCCCTGAAAGAGTGGGATGAGCAAGTGGGTTGCCCAGAGTTGGAAGCACGCACATTTCGTTCGTCGACTTGGTAACCCATCGCCGCTATCTCTCCCCCCCGAGGCGCCCAGTGTACCCATCGTAGTGGAATAAAATAGGCCCCATTGCGGCACTGTAGCAGCTCATGCGTGAACCAATGACGGCCATCATGCTCGATCATTGGCGTCAAGACTTCGTCGCCAACCTCGACGGTGCAAAGGGTACCGTGCCAGAATTCGAGTAGCTCTGGACCCCCAGCAATGGGATAGAACTCCATCGAGGGTCGCTTGAGAGGGTTGGCAAGGTCCTAGAATAAATTTAGCCCGACATAATTCGACGCGCACCTGGTGGAACACTGACCTGAGCCAGCGAATGAGCAATGGAGTTAAGATAGTATACGTTGCCATGAAGAGATACGAAACGGCGCGTGGGGTCGCCCATGTCCATAAGCGACTTCTCGCGCCACGAGCCCAACCCATAAAGGGACGGGACTGGAGACGCCCCCATTGCAGAAGCCCAAAGGAGCATAGCCGCCTGCTGAGCACGAGAGAACCGGAGGCGTCGACAGTGCATGATCACGTCAGAGTACAGATACTGAAGTGGTCATCAGTTTCCACAGCGCAGACACCCAGTCAGGACTCACTCCTCTATTTGGGTATGGAAACCAATCAGAATGTCGGGAGAGACCGGACATCTGGTCTATTCGGTCTTGCATGGATAAGGTGCCTGTGAACAACGGATAGCATGAGACTTCAGATCGGATGGGGTTATGGTGGTGAGGGTCACACCTGTAACTGGAGGCATCCACGCCGAATCATCCTCCTCTTCCACTCCATTGTCGTCTACCAGGTCTAGTAATACCCCTTGTTCCGTGAACGCTGCGAGCAACTGCTGAAGGTCGTCACGGCGCGGTGGGGTTGCAACCACGTCATGGCCAGCCAATTGGTTGCCCAAATCGGCAGTGGGATCGTGAAGCTCCTCCATATCAGAATCGTGCTCCATAGACGGCGATTCCACAGTGGTGGGGCCATCTGAGGGGAAGCGGAGGGCCAGATAGTGTGGTAGAGCGTGTCGATGTTTTTGGGTGTTCAAATGCGCCGGCAGGCGGCGCGAACTCTTCCAGACTATGGCGTTGCCAGTATTACAGGCTCGACAGTGCCAATCGCTGCCTCTGATGGCTATAGAGACATCTGGAACGGTGGTACGGGCCATTATGAACCCCGTAAAGCAGAACAAGACAATGAAGAAGTGAGTTAGAAGAGCAGAAAAACCAGGTGTTTCATAGGGTTCAGCCATGTGGGTTGCGCGTGCGACGATAAACAAAGGGTCGCGCCTTGGTCACGGCCTCACCACCATAACCCCACCCGTCATGTCGATCCACTTGCAGATGCAGCAACCGCCAAACATCACCGTGATCATTATCGAGAGGTCGCCGTTGGTGCGTGCACTGTGGCAGAGCCGGTTACCAGCTGATTCCACCAACAGAGCGTTACGTTCACGATCAACCCCACAACCGAGGGAAACCCGGTGGGAGAAAGTCCCTTCACCTCGTTGCAGACCGGAGCACGCGGGGAGCACGTCAAAGAGGCCCCCCTCGAGCACGAGCGCTCGGATCGAGCTCAGCATCGATGGATGAAGCGATTTGCCCCTCAAGCCCGCCATGGGACAGAGGTGTGCTGAGCCCCACGCCAAGTGCTGCAAGGGTATCTAACAGGAGGCATATCCGCAGGACTTGACGTCGATATGGAATAACCTGACGACTTCTGGTGTGGAATCTGCACACCACCCCGACGAACCCACGAGGGGAGGCTCAGCGACATCATACAACATCACAACACCTCTGCGTCGGCGCGAGTCCAATGCAGTGCCGACTGAGAAAGAATCCCTCGGCGCATCTGGGAATGACAGCGAGACGGAGACGGAGATAGAGGGAGAATCGGAGGAAGAGGAGGGGCCGGTGCGATGGAATATTGGGGGGATGAGCGCCCATGCCCCGTCCAGCCCCCAATCCCGGGGCCCGCTGGATGAAGTGGCTGAGAATGTCTGAGCCGTTCATTACGCGAGCTGTTGAAATAGTTATGTCCAGTATTGTCAGAAGCCTCGATGTCGGTAAAATATATCGGAACTTTGTGTCATTTCCACTCGCTATGCAGCGCGGGCGCCGCTACAAAGCACGATGTAAGGAGCATGTACACAGATGGAAAAGGGGGTGGCGGATACAAGAGTGGACAGAGTAACAGGAGAGGGCGATGCGCAGGCAGAGTGAAGAGCGGTGGTAGCCTGTGAAGGAGACTAAAGGAGTGGGGGGCGCGATGGACGCAACTGTACGCAGGAGCTACATAGAGGGTTAGAGGAAGAGATGACACGCATAATCCCCACATCTCTTTCAAAAGGAGAAGTAAGGAGAGACAGTGAAGGGGCATAACAGTGAAGGGGCATAGCAGTGATCAGCGCTGAAGACAGAGCCAATGACCAATTGAAGGGAAAGAAGAAAGTATGCAGTAGAGACAGGCGGGAAGAAAGGCCACAAAAGGACAGGATACGATGTAGGAGCCACAGGCAACTCGATACATCGCTGGGGTTATGGTGGTGAAAGCCGATTCAGAACTTGAGAATGTGCGGTGCGGCCGCTGGGAGTGCACCGGACGGAGCTTACCAGCGGCCGCCGCTGTCTTGGGGCGAAGCCGAGTAATTGTTGCGGGCCCTGAGGCCTGAAGCATCGGGAACAATCGCACCAGAGGCCAAGGCGACTGCTGCGTCGATGTTGCCAGCAGGGTAGGTCTTGTCTTTCTTGGATGCGGACGAGTCGCGTAGGAGAGCCTCAGTCTCAGTATAGCCACGCCGAACAAACAAGTCGATCCCCTGATCCAGCCAAGCCTCCACTGCTGCCTTCCCAGCTTCGTAAGAATCTGCATTGCCCTTGGCTGCGACCCGAGCATTCTGCGCCTTGAGCGCTTTGCCAGCAGCATCTGCATCGGCTTTCGTAATGTAGCGAATCGTATGCTTTGATTGTCTTGCAGATTTACCGGTGGGGAGTCGTTTCTTGCTTTCGTAAGTGCCAGGGGTCTGAGAGGTATTGAAGATGATGCGTTTCGGGTGACGGGCCAAGGGCTCGGTGTGTGTGCTGAGCGAGGGGGAAGGCGCACGACGTTTGCTGACATAAGAGAGTTGCTGGGTACCGGCGTTGAAGATAAGGCGCCTGGGCGCGGCAGGCAGAGATTCAACAGAGGTCGGTAGAGAAGTTTTGATAGAGGTAGGTAAGGAGCGTTGAGAGACAGCAGAGGTGAGAAGAGGAGCGCGCTTCCTCGGACTACCATCGTGGGTATCGGGAGGGCCATCCACATTGTCAGAGTCGAGTAAGGTTTGAGCGCGAGCTGCAGCCCGAATAGCGTCCGTAGGGCGAGACTCGGGGGTATCCGGAGGTGTAATGGTTGACGAGGTAATGTCGGAGGATTGACGGGTCATGGTGCGTTCAGCAGAAACAAGGGGCACAGAGTGACGGCGGGCTTGTGAGGGATACTGGGCGCCATTCCGCTTAGGAGTAGTGGGTGGAGAGATGGGAGAAGTAGCCAGAGAGGACACAGAGTCCAAGTTGAAAGGATCTTCGCTAGCGTCGACGTTCTGAAGGGGAGCCGTACCGTCATCTCTGGTGGGGGTGACAGGGGTACTGGGTTCAGACGACAAGAGACGGTCCCTAGCGAGATCGACATGCAGGCTTGCGCGCTGCTGAGTTAGGAGATTCACTTCTGCTGGGTTGGGAGCGACCAAAGCAAATGCTTCGGCTGGAAAGACGGTGGATGGGTTGACAGAGTCTTCGGTAGGCGAAGATAAAGCTTGCAAGTTGCGTAACTCAGACTGGGACCCGCGTCCGCGGTCCAGTTTGCCGAGGTGTTGCAGAGCCGCTGCGAAGGAGGTGAGAGGATATCAATGGGATGGAAGTATGATACAAGCGTACCTGCATCATCCCCTTTCTCGATCAGAAGGCCCGACTCCATCAAGTAAAGTCGTTCTGGCTGTGACGGCAGTTCAGCCATGGCGTAGATGACAGAATCCGACCAAACCCACTAGGCTGATATTGGGTTTGAGGATCTTAGAGACGGCGATGAGGAAGTTGTACTGAGAGCTTGTAGAGACAATATCGATAATGGGTTATAGAGAGTTAAGTTGAGTCGGGTGTGTTGTTGACGTTCAAGGGCCATCGAGGAGAGTGGCGCGTCGCACGCATACAGGGGGATTGGAAGCACGTGAGAAGTCACGTGCAATATTCTGAAGAATACCTGGTCGTAAAAGTGCGTGGTGTGTCCCGACCACCTCATAACACTTACCTCTGCTCCACGACCCCTCGACGACTTCACTGCTCTACTCCGTCGATCGCTGCAGCTATGCCTAATGGCAAGAAGATAAAATGGCCGTTTCACCTCAAGAAACCGAATACTGCTGAGCCCGACGTCGAAGCGGGCGGAACACCGCTCCTGCCTATTCCAGCATCGTCCTTGCCGGAGGCGAGAACGGTTCCGGCTCGCGTCTTTCGTATTTCGCACCACCGCCTGCAGCAAGAGTCCAATGACGATGGAGAAGCCGAGGAGGGTGTAGGGATCTTGAGAGCGTTCGGGGAGATGGCTGAGCTGGACGACATCGGGGGAGAGGTCGAGGACGCGGATGATGAAGACGACGACGATGAGGACAAACCTGAGGAAGATGCTGAAGAGGACGCCAAGCGCGCTGCTCGGAGAAAGCTGAAAGGAAAGGCGAAGGCTGTTGCTCACGACGAGCTGGGTGGTCCGTCGCATCAGCGCGGCTATTACGAAGTACGCGATGAGGACAACGTCGGCACGACCTCGGGCGATGGAGCGAACGCGGCTTCGACACCTTACGAACTCGCACCCTCCGCGATGAACCTGGCGGACCGTGGTTCCCAGGACCAAGGTGGATCTATTAGGATGGCGCTGACGGGGAAGAAGGAGCAAGACTGGGATCTGTTGCGGAACATGATGAGGTTCGAGGTTCTGCCGGCGTACACTGAGGAAGCACGTCCTGGAGCGCCGGCGATCAGGCTGGATCCTGACGATGATCACCTCTCGTGGGACGAGGAGCAGGGACCGGGGAAAGAGGTGAGTAGACTGACTTCGTGCGTGAGTTAGAAGATTCACTTCTGTGCGCAGCCTATTCATCGGATCATTCGCGCTGCCGGTGACGAAGTCGATTCGGAAGAAGAAGATACTCTGCTCCAGCACACAACGCCGTTTCAGTTCCACAAAGCGTCCGACATGGTTAAGAAGATCGAGAACAAGCGGCAAGGGGAAGTTGGACTCATAGAAGGCGAAGCAACGGCCGTGGATCAGCTTACGAACTTCGAGCAAGGAGGCCTTGCGGGCCGGCAGGATATGGGCGAGTGGGTGCAGAGCTGGAAGCGCCGTCCCAAATGGGTGAAAGGGTACTGCGTCGCTTGTTGCTGCACGCCGATGTATCGTACGGACTGCGGGAGGGTGACGGTTGCGGTGCTGGGCTGGATTTGGAGGGGATTTCGGGCGCTGGAGAGGTTCGTGAGGAAGCATCCCGGCATCACTCTTCTGCTGCTTGGTACGTCGAACGTGCATGAAAGGGGAGACGCAGCTCACTAACTGGCTAAAAGGTCTTATCGTTCTGTTGATCGTGCTGGGGCCCCATCGTGTTGTGCAGATCGTGAAGGCGGTAGCAAACTGGAGAACTGATATGCCGAAGTGATAGCCTGGACGTTGTAATACTCGCGCTGACAGAGGGCAATAGCTGAGAACCTTACCATGTTAATTTGAATGTTGTGATTGTAGTTTCGAAGCGAACCCAGCAGAAGTGAATCTCCTAACTCAGCCCTGCCTGAGCCAAAGTGAAACCTTAAGGCGGAGCAACAAAGGAACAGCAACGTGAAAATCGCATTGACAAAGCCCTAACTGTAATCATACTGGGCGACACACTGCTACCTTAATGGAATGGAACCGGTATCTTGCGGGACTGAAACCGGCGATCTCCAAATGGGTATTGCAGGGTCTCTAGGAGGCTAATTCGACCGGGTTAAGGCGGGATCGGTTCTGGAGGGTTTCAGACTGAGCCCTGACTGCCGTGTAGTTCGGCGCTCCCGAGGACCCTAGCGGGGCGGGGTGATCGGGGTCTTCAGTTATGCTTCCTCTCCTGCTTCCAGCGCCTTCCCGCTCAGTCCATGTGTCGCACGCTGTTGAAGCGAGGGAAGATGTGAATGGAAAGGCCGGAAGTGATGCTTGATGCGGTGTGAAGAGCGGGAGAGGGGCCGGCTGGAAGATGTTGCTTGTCTGTTGTTGGGCGGGCAGCGGGGTGTTGTCAGGCCGCTTCCTGGATGGTAAAAGGGATCAGCAGGATGGCCGGCCCTCAAGTTGCCAATTTTTTGGGACAATCCGGCGGCTCTACTGGGGACAGCGAGTACTGAAGTCATAAGTTTGGTAGACAATACAGCTACTCTACAGCTACCGGTACCACGAGCAGGAAGTATCCTCTCCGACCCCTCCTTCAAGAAAGGCGAGAAATAGAGACAGCTCAAAATTGGTCTTGGAGGACCGAGGGAGATCCGAGAGCGGAATACGGATTCTGCTGGCTTCGCGCGAATACCGTCCGTGCGGAGCGGACAGACGCGTGCTGCATCTATCTGTTTGCCGGGACAGCCACACGGTCGGGCGGACGATAAGGCCCGTCCGCCTCTCCTGGGAGCTCTCCCTGCACAAGGGTGCAGGTTGCAGACTGCAGGGTGCGTCACGGTGCCAATGGGCGAGATGTACAAAGCTGTTTGGAGGGGAGGGGAGGACAGGAGAGGAGGGAAGGGAAGGGAGAGCAGCGAGCAAGGACTGACAGCGGAGAGGGGAGAGGGGAACAGTCACGTCACGCCGTGTCTCACTTCACCCTGTTGTTGGCAACGCCAGATAGGGGATCAGTGTGACGCGGGGTAGGGATGCCGAGCGTGCCGGGCGTGCCGGGCGGCGGGCGGCGCGGAGTTGGCGCCGCCGGAGTCGGCTCCGGCGAAGGGCCGAGCGTTGTTGATTGATTGATTGATTGATGATGCTGATGATAACGATAAGATCGCTCTCGCTGTTGGACACTACAGTATCGTGGGTGGGAACATAGCAGCCATCCTTGCTGCACGAGGTAGGCAGGACCATCCACAGAGTGCTGGCTGTTAAGACTCAAGACACCACGTCGGCGGTCTATATTTGAATATGCAGGGATCGCCGTAGCCGCGCCACCCCCGTCCCCCGCGTCCAACTCGTGGCCCCGTGCGCTGTCACCCTCCGCACCCCTATCCACCCCCGCCCACCCAGTTTGGGCGTGTTCAAGACCGGCACCCTAGGATCAAGGTTGAAGGTTGAAGTAGAGGTGTATCTGAGGGACGGAGGAAGACAGGATGAAGCTCCCCTCTCTCGCGTCGTTCGCCCAGCTGCCCCTCCTCCAGGGGCTCCCCTCCCTCCCCTCCCTCAGCTCGCTCAACCCGCTCACCAAGCCCCCTCTCCCTCCCTCCTACAGCACCTACCCCTCCCACCCCATCCCCATCTCCTACCTCTTCGACAACGCCGCATGCTGCCAGTGGACGGGCAACTTTGACGGAAACGGGCGGACCTTCCCCGAGGAGGTGCTGCCCACGGGCGAGTGGACGTGGGATGGGGTTCGCGTAAGTCCTCCTCTCTTACTCGCCTCCCGGTTCTCCCTCTCTGAGCGCGAGGGATCGCGCCGTTTGAGTTTGATTGCTTTGATTGCGATGTCATGCGCTGTGCTGATTCCCCGTGTTGGTGCAGTACGAGCTCCCCGCAAAATGGGGCGACAGGTACGACAACGTGATCTGCCAGGAGCAGATCGTGAACGTCTCCGGCATCGGGCTCGTCAAGGAGCTCCACCTGCTCTACTCGGGCGACTGGATCGACGGCGAGAGCACCGAGCGCGTCGTGGTGGGGTACGAGGACGGGTCGTCTGAGGAGGTGCCGTGTGCGTCCTTCCTTCCCTTTCCTTGTGCTTGCTGTCATTGCTGTGGCTGTTGGTGCTCATGCGCGCCTGTTTGGGCTTTAGTCTCGGTCAAGAACTGGTGGAACCTCCACTGGCTCAACGAAGGCGTCATCAAAGCACCGTACCACCACCAGCGCAGCGAGACGTCGTACAACCTGACCCAGATCCACCAGTTCAGCGCCTCGCTGTCCACGCGTGCGCCCGCAATCAGCATAAAGCTTCCCTCGACGATGTGGAGCTGGAACCGGCTGCACCTGTTCGCCATGAGCTACACGCCTGCGCTCGAGCCGGGCGCGGGGGAGCGGGTGCGGGACCTGGTGGTGCGACGCGCGAGGATGACGAGCAAGACTACGCAGGAGGCGCCCTTCGCGCCCCTGGTCGAAATCGCCTTCGCCTCCCTTGCCCGCCCCGTGCCCGGCGCACAGTTCCCGATCACTAAGCCCCAGACGCTGCACCTCTCCTCGCGCCACTTCAAGCAGCACGAGCTCGTCAAAGTCTACCGCCTCGCCCCGGGGGACGAGGTGCGCCTGCTCGTGCCCGTGCTCTGGGTCGACGAGGACCGCGACAGCGACGAGACGCACCTGCCTGTTGAGCTTGTGCTGAGGGACGAGAAGGGCAGGGAGACGGGCCGGTGGGTGACGGAGGTCGAGCGGCGGTTTGATCGGGAGATGGAGACCCCGCTGTGGTGGGACGACTCCAAGTTCGGCATCTTGTGCGTCTTTGCCTTCTGCTGCTGCACTGCAAGCGTCTGCTGATGTAGTGGGATGGGCAGCATACATTGGGGGATATATAGCGTGCCCGCGTGGGCGCCGCTCGGCCTGTATGCAGCGTGGTACAACTGGTGGCTGCACGTCCCCGCGGACATGCGCTCCGAGGGCTGGCGGTACCACAAGGAGACGTACGGGACGGTGCGCCTTTTCCTTCCTGCCCTGTGGTGCAGGCAGTGGCTGACAGGGCGTAGGAAATGGTGTACGATGACTGGATCGCGGACTTCACGGGGGCCAAGTTCAACGGCACGCAGTGGATCGAGCTCTTCCAGGGCGCGGGCGCAAAGTACTTTGTCATCGTGACGAAGCACCACGAGGGCTTCGCGCTCTTCGACACGCAGAACACGTCGCACCGGTCCTCTGTCCACCTGGGCCCGCACAGGGACTTTGTGCGCGAGCTCATGGACGCCGCTACCGAGCTCGGCATGCGCAAGGGCACGTACTTCTCCATGCCCGAGTGGTTCAGCCCGGACTACCAGAAGTACGGGATCCAGAGCTTCCCGGGCGGACTGGCGATGCACCCGTTCAAGGCGGCTACGTTTGAGGAGTACACGGGGCGGACGGAAATTGACGATTACCTGTGGGACCTGCAGCTCGCACAGATGCGCATCCTCGCCCAGGAGTACAAGACCGAGATCATGGTGCGTCCCTTGGCTGATGTGAGGATGTGGCTGACCCAGGCCCAGTGGTGCGACATCGGCGGTCCGAACCTGACGCACGTCTTTGCCCCCGAGTTCTACGCCCAGGCGAAGCGCGAGGGCCGGCAGGTGACGATCAACAACCGGTGCGGGTCGCACGCGTCGTACGACACGCCCGAGTTCAACCGCTTCTCCTCGATCCACACGCGCAAGTGGGAGACGAGCGAGGGCATCGACCCGCACACGTATGGGCTCAATAAGCGCACGAGGCCGGAGGAGTACAGGAGCCCCGATGTGATCGTGAGGACGCTCGTGGATATTGTGAGCAAGAATGGCAATTAGTGAGTGGGTTGCGCGCGTCTGTTCGGGAGTGTGCTGATCGGTGCAGCTTGCTCAATGTCGGGCCCGATGCTGAGGGCGTCATCATCGAGCCGATGGTCGAGCGCTTGCTCGAAGTAGGAAAATGGCTGGATCACTCGGGCGAGTGTATCTACAATACAACGTACTCGACGCTCGGCGCGCAAGTCGACAACTTGCGGTTCACCACCACGCCCAAGACGTTCTGCATGATCTCGATCGAGAAACCGGAAGGAGACACGCTCAAGGTACCCGCAAGCCGCCAGATACCGATCTTGGCAAACGATACCATCCATCTGTTGGGGGCGGGCGAGGAGCCCATACCTTGGAAGATCGACAAGGAGGGGGCGCTTGTGCTGCACTTGAATACGACAATGGTGGACAAGGTTAAGCATGCGTGGGCCTTCCGGATCAAGTACCACGGAGTATAGTCAGAGGTGGATGTAGCAACAATGTGTAACCATTATTCTTGCATACTTGACGCATAGCGTAATGTCGTCCATTGTATCGGTGTACCGGCGGCTCCTGGCCTCGGCTCGACTGCTTCTTTGGGAAGCTGGCCAAATAAGGCAGGCGCGCCGAATTGTAGGCTTTTGTCCTCGCTCCGCGTCGCTCTCCGATATATGTCCTTCCCCTCAATTCTGCCCATGCTCAGGCTATATTCCCTCCGGTTCCTGGCCGTTGCTACCCATCTCAGCACAGCAGTATTAAGTGCCATGTTCGGTCTTTGTGGTACCCGAGCGGCATCCGAGTCGGCGAGAATCCGAAACGAGTCAAGCGTGCTGTGCATGCCGCCCCTGCTCGACTTTTGTCCTTTGAGCCACCTTCTTTCTGCTCTCTGGCCTTGTGCGCGCTCCGACAAACGGCTACGCACGGGCTGTTGAACACGTACTACGTCCTCCTTCTGGTGCTTCATTGGCCTGCTATCGCCTTCCTGTCAAAATTTTGATATCGCAAATGACTCTGTTGCGCGCATTGTTGGCAGGGACTTATAATTCGGCCAGTATTGACTGACAACGAACTTACGGGTCCACACACGCATCCCCCTCTGGCCGCTGGTCGGTCCCTCTCTCCATAATATCTGCAGCGGTCTCCTTTCCTCCCTCTCATTGAACTATCCGAAACGCACCCTTTGCCTCCTTCCGAAACACGGTCCCTAGTCACGCTTGACCGCTGCCGTCCTCGGCCGTTTTCAACCTCGCGTACTATGGAGTCCATGCCCCTGCATGGCTCCATGGTTGTGCCTCGTGACATTGTCCATGTCTATGAGATGACGAAGAGGAGGCATATGACTGCTATGCTCAACGACATCAACTGTCAACTGACCGACCGCGAGTGTACTAACATGTCCCCTTATTGGACTGTCGACAGCGCGTTCTATCTGGACAGGGCACAGGATGATCGCGAAGTAGCCACTGCCGCCTTTCTCGACCAGTATTGGCAAACTGTGTGGAAGAGCTATGCGGATCTCGGTGTGCTGTGCATGCCCCCTTTCTCGATACCCCTAGACTTCCAGCAGCCGGCCGATGACTCGATGCGCTGGCAACCGGGCAGCTTTGGACCTCGACGGCAAACCTTTCACCCGGTCTTGATCACTTACGACGGACTTGGATTCCATGAATACGTCCTTGCTCATTTCGAGGTAAATGGACAGCCGTTTCCAAACTACGGCACGCGTGACGCCGGTCAGCACACGCTAGTGTTCGCCCTAGCCGCTGATCAGTACAACCCTGCGCGCCCTATTCCCTCCGTGGCTCCTCAAGTCAGCCCCTCTTCCTCGCGCCCCTGTCATCCCCTGATTAAATAGCCACAGTCCTCCCAGCACCGCCGTCGCTCCTTGCCCCCGATATCCAGCATCCGCTCCAGTCGCGCGAGCGTGAACCGACCCCCTATTCCCCTGCCATCCACCCCACCTCAGCCGGATACCATGTACCCACACCCACCCAGCCGGCCTATACCAAGCATTGAGCCACTCGCGGCTGCTTTGTCTGCTGGGAAAGCCCTGTTGCTATATCCGGAGAGCGAGCCCTTTCGGGCCGAGCTCAAGATCTTCGTTGATCTCTTGATTGATACGCGGGCGTCTGAGGTCCGAACACGGGCCGCCCTCTCGAACCCAAAATTCCTAAAGTACGTACAACGTCGGCCATATATTATTCAACTAAGTCTTGATCAGACGGTTAGCAAAGTTCATGCGATGGTATGAAGATATCGAGGGCGAACGGACGCTAGGGAAGAAGCTGCTATTCAAGATTGAAGACCAACCGCGGCTGCGAGATTTCTTCATCAAACTAACACATGTACGTGGTGCTCAGGTCAGTCGAAATTGCTGACCGCATGCGTTACAATACTCATTTGCTTCTCTAGCCGTCCGAACGAATGCGGCCTGTCGTGATCTCTCAACAAACTATGGATTTGGAACGAGTGGAGCGAACGCTTGGTGCCTTTCAAGAGCTCGTCGGCCGTATGGTCGAGGGAACTCATGATCCAAGTGTGGACTCCTAAATAGGCGAACGTAGACATTAGATACCCGCTGTATAAGTAGGACTACGGCTTGAGCATGTATCACTACCACAACACTCTTGCCACCATCAGTACAATAGAGGCGACCACGTTCCCTCGTTACTTGGCACAGAGGAAGTCACACACCCCTCCTAAGCTGCGGATCTGAAGCAGCCTCCCCAGTTGAGGAAACAACGTCGACGAAATTGGCGGTTCTAATCCGCGATATTGTATCAATGTTGCATACGACAAAAAGACCTCCTCCGCAATTGCATTTGATTGGCCGATGGTGACGGAGGCGGTGTTCTGGACGGAGAATCCGCTTCCGACCAGAACACGTCCGGTTTCTCGCTTGTTCCTTCACCTTACCAACGTTTGTCTTAGCCGCCGTATCCGGTTCAACAGGGGCTGCACAGCGAATATCACTGAATGTTCACTCGTCTTGTCCTATCCTGATAGCCGATATTTGTGATCGAAGCACGGATGGCAACTGTAGTTCCCGCCCGGTCGTGCGGCGACAGGCCCTGGCCTTCGCAGTACAAGAGGACCTTAGAGGTGTGGCTTTAGCCGCTTGCCCACCACTATTGGCACCTTGGATTTTTCTCTATCTGCTTTCTCCGACTTTGATGAACGCTTTTGATCCGAAGCGCTAGCCGAGGCACCATCTTGTATCTACATCCAGTCTCTGAAAGCTCGACGGCGCGCATCGCAATCGGCGACCTTCGACCTCATCCCAGCCGTGGAGAAGAAACACAACATGCGTCGCCAACATACACGGACCAGCAGGTTCGCCGCGTTGCTCACGCTTCTACATCCCCCTCTCGGCTCCTCATCACCTACGGTCGCCCCATCGCGCAAGTCTCATGGGATTGTCGAGACCAACAATGCCAACTCTAAGCCCGATTCTCTTGGCCCATTTCCAGCACCCGATCCTGTGGGGTCATCTCATTCTCGCCGCCCATCAGCATCGAAGTATAAAGAGAGAGCGCCGCCGCCACTCGACCTGTCCCGTGCGGACGAATATAGAAGGCTGGAGCCGCATGCGGTGGCGACTACATCATCCTCTTCGATGGCAAACGACGAACGCGGCCGCCCGTCGATGAGATCTCAGAGCAGTTCACTTGACACGGGAAGAGGAGGTGCGCTCCCAACCGGTCTTCGTATTCTGCAGAAAACTCCGAAGACTGTCGACCTGTCCACGCCTCAAGTCTACACGGGCCGAGTCAGCTGGTCTGACTACGAGGAGATTGCAATGGCATCCGCAACATGTCACCGGCGGCAGCGAGGAGGAGTCAAGATCGAATCCCAGGCTTCCGATAGCGCCGGGGCCCCTCGGGGTGTCGACCCAGAGCTACCGATTTCTCAACGTTGTCCGGAAGCGCGGCTCTGCGCAAGTGCTGTATGCTTGGGGTTGCCAGACACCCCATCCACACAGCTCGGCCCAAATTCCTTGTACTTTTGTCTTTCAGCACCGTTGCGCCAGCCACGAGCCCTGCCATACTACCCAGGGCCAACTATGAGCTCTCCCTATTTTGTCGACACAGAAGCTTTGCAGCTTCCCATCCGGCGGTTCTCCCAGAAGCCGCTTCCGACCAGCACCCAATATGGCAACTTGCCCGGAAACGCTCCGTCCATGAGGCTGGAGACGCCGCTGTCAAGTCGGTTCCTTCGTGCAGGACCACCACCGGAACAGCCCCGAACAAACGCGTGCGACTTGTGTACAATGGCCATGGACTCTGAGACAGAACCTTGGGGCGCCTTTCATTACTCCAATGCCGAAGGACAGGTTGTATTCATTGTTCCGGACCCGGCCTGGAGCTACGATCCTCTGACCGCGGAGTTTGTATCGATTGTCGCTCCTCAACAGGAGAACCATGAGTTTCGAAACGATGTTGGCTTCTCTGCATCGCAAGAGGATCCTCTGATTGCCGCTGACCAAATGGAGCGGGGCGAGTCGCAAGCTGGATTTTCCGCACCCTCTTCACCCCAAAGTGCATCGATTGTTCCCCCCCAGTACGACATAACGTATCGGAGAACTCCCTTTGAAGGAGCTGGCTCGCCAAGAGATGTTCCCACTTTTTACACGGACTCGGCGTCCACAGCCTGGCACGGCGAGCCTAACGCAACCTCGCCACAGGAAGCACATCCCGATCCTGCCCCGTGGTCCGAGACTGTCCTGCAATCCGACTCCCAATCCGTCATGACTTCCGAGATGCTGCCATTCCCCATGTCCGGCACGGCGAGCATAGTCCAGTCCCCGCTGGACGAGGCGATCGAGGCGTCCGAACTGCTGCTAGGGCTGATGGACATCGACCCCTTCCGCATGGACCTTCTGGAGGTGCACAACCTCATGGTCGCATGCAACATGACTCCTGGGCCGAGGCGGCCGACCCGGTCCCTAACGAGGTAAGCCATCCAGCTCGAGAGTGCGGACACTCACTGACACCTTTTGGTAGGCGGCTGAAACGGTTCTGCCGCTGGAGCTACCAACTGCACACGACGCTCACCAACGGGCGCAAGCACGTGTGGGCAGCGGAGGACGTGGACAAGGTCCTGAACTTCTTCGCCAAGGTGGAGAGCAACCTGAGGGACATCGTCCCGGTATGTCCGCGCCGGTCATTGTTTTCATCCGCAGTGGGAGTGGCTGACGCGTGTGCGCTGCGGGCAGAACCTGGTGCTTGAGGAGCGTGCGGAGGGGCTAGACGAGCTGAGGGAGCAGGAATGCATGTTCTGAGCACCCAGTATTGGCAGCGTTGCATGCGCGCCGCAATCTTTTGGGAGGGATTGCGGTGGGGCAGAGGGGGGGGCAGGCGATACCGGTACCTTGTGAGTTGCATGTGGAGGGTGGGACGGGTTTTTATGACAGCGACGAGCACGGATATGTTATTTATGCCTTGCATTTGCCCATGCCAGTCAAACATTGACGGTCCAATCCCACATAACAATTCATAACATGGCCAGCCAACAACATGCCTGTTCATCCCACGCCTTACCGCGGCCTATCCCAGCGCAGACTATGATCATCCGCCTTTGACTCTGAGCCAGCGCCCACCAGCATCACCTGTCACGCAAACAATATACTGTATACAACTCGCCCGCCCACTCAACCACGGCGCCCAAGCGCCGCCCAAGGCTAATAGTACAGCTATATACTATGCTACTGTACGTCGTAACCAGACTGGGGTCCTCACTATCGTACACCACGGTGCCCCGCTCGCTCGCGCGTGCAACGCCTCTCAGCTGGGGTCAGCTATCATGCTCATGCTGTACACGTTACAGCCTGGCCAGGGGGCGGAAGGCGGGCGGTAGCAGGTAGAAGGAGGCAGGCGCCCTACCAGCCGCCGACCTTTCCGCCCTCGTCTGCCCAAACGCGGGCGAAGTCGGCGTATATCCCGTCCTCGACCCGTGCCCACTCCTCCTCCACGAGCTCGAGCCGCCCCGCGCCGCCGCCGCCGCCGCCGCCGCCCGGGCCGAACCCATCGTCCTCCTCCCCCGGGCCGTACTCGTCGTCCCAGTCCTCGCCGCCGGCGTCGTCCGCGCCGCGCGCGGGCGGGTCGAGCAGCTCGAGGTCGAGGCACATCCCCCCGAAGCGCGGGGCGTACACGTAGTAGTGGGCGCGGTCGAGGAGCGGGGCGGAGGCCGGGGAGTCGGGCGAGGGCCGCTTGAGCACCGAGAAGGCTTTTGTGGGCGGGGCGAGCGGGCCCGAGTGCTTGACCAGGTTCGCGTGCACGAAGAGGGGTGATGGGGGCGTCGAGGGGAGGGTCGACGGCGGGTGGGACAGGTCGTAGTGGACCATGCTGAGTCCACAGAAGCGCCCGCTGCCGTCCCGCTCCTCCTTGTAGCCCAGGATACTCATCCAGCGTGGCGCGCTCACATACTCCAGGCCCAAGGCCCAGAATGCGTACCGAAACGTGTCCTTGTCGCCGCCGGAGATGCGGAACCAGAACTCGTGCTCGGCCTGCATGTGCGCGGCCACGTGCAGCGCGGCGAGGTTGAGCCCGCCGTTGCCCGACTTGGAGACGAGGAACGCGCCCGAGTCGACCTCCCACTCGGTGGGGTCGCAGGTGCGGCCGAGCAGGCGCCAGACGGGGTTCTCCGCTGCTGAGAGTCAGCTATATGCGCATGAGGGAGGGAGAGAGCGCGCACGATGGTCCTTGTTGATGTCCGTCCAGAAGGCGGCGCCCTTGGCACGGAAGCTCTCGTCCTCGAAGAGGTAGCTCGGCTCGCGGAGGCACAGGACGTCGCTGTCGAGGTAGAGGACTTCGTCGAACTCTGAGAGGAGCACGGCGAGGGCCTTGATGTGGAAGTTCTTCCACGCGCCGGCGACCTTCTGCTGGTTCGTCAGCACGCGGTGCGTGACGCGCAGCGCTTGCAGCTCGGCGATACCCTGCGCGGGGAGCTCGCCGGGGAAGGAGAAGAGCTCGATCGGCAGCGGGGAGAGGTAGTACCCCCGCAGGAGCTTGATGCTCGTCACGGCGCGCTGTAAGGTGTCCGCGTTCCCGGCGGTCATGACGATCCCGCGGCGCTGCTCGCCGTAGCCCAGTTCAGGCGCAACGACGTCCACGCCGCCCTTCTCGAGGCCCTCCAGCCACCTGACGATGCCCTCCCGGCGGGTGCGCACCTCGTCGGCGGTGACGGCCGCCCACCAGTCGCGCTGGCCCTTGAGCTGGTCGGGGTTGACCAGCTGGTCGTGCACCGCGAGCGGGCAGGACTGGGTGTTGTGGGCGAGCGCGGCGGGCGCGGAGAGCACGGGGCGCGCGAGGAGGGTGTGCAGCCGGGCGCGCAGGCCCGGGTGGGTGATGTCGATCGGCTGGACGGGCTCGGTGGGGGTCTCCTCCCACCCGGGCGGGCCGGCCCCGCCAGCGTCGGGATCGAGGTCGATGTCCGGGAATGCGGCGTGGTTGGGCGGGTCAATGTCGTCGTCGAAGGGGTCGACGGGGCCGATGAGGTCCTCGTGTGCGTCGAGGCCTGCGGTGTCGAGCCAGTAGGGGGATGATATGCCGAATGGGCGGAAGGAGGATGAGGGTGAGGGGAGGAGGTAGAGGGCGAGGAGGGCGAGGGGGAGGAGGAGGAGGAGGCGGAGGCGGGAGCGGGAGAGCGGGAGAGGCATGGTGTGGTGTGGTGTGGGATTCTGATGGGGTGAGAGTACTAGTGCCTAGGGGTTGGCGAGGAGGGTGGCTGCGTGCTGTGTGCGTCTGCGTCCCCGCGGTCGATGTTGTCGCCGGTCCCACCCTTGCTCGTCGTGGACGACCGCGAACAAAGCGCGTCGGTATCAAGCGGGCCAGCGGCAGACCGAGTGGGAAAGAAGCGCGGGCGACAAGCGGCAAGCGGCCGCACGGGATACATCGACTGCACCGCCAACCTTATTATTCCCGACCCACACTCCCAGCCGGAGACCCAACTCGGAGCCGCAACTCCGCACCCGGCTCCGACGACCCAGGACCCTGACGCATTGGGGTCGAAATTATTACGGCGGCGGCAGCAGCCTACACCGGTGGGGTGCGAGCAACTGCATGCGACACCCGCACATCAACATCACCCCGCAGCACGTACACGCCCTCATCAGGAGGCACAAGGGCATCATGCACGCCATCAACGCCCTCCCACACCCACACCCACACCCCGGGCCGTCCTCCCCGACCCCCACGGGCCCCGCATTCACCGCAGACTCGACAAGCCCAGCTTCACATGACACCGCAACGTCCTCTTCTGCAGCCGCACCCACCCCCGTCCTAACCCGCGACCCGCGCCTGCGGTACGTGCGCCCCTACTGGCACGCCTTCTCGACGATGGCCAAGGGCCGCTGGTGGAACCGCGAGATCCTCGAGCTCATCAGCACCGAGTTCCGGGACCGCTCCGTCGAGTACTACCGCTTCGCCCTCGCCGCCGGGGTGACGACGATCAACGGCCGGCGCGCGCAGCCGGGGGACGTGGTGCGGAACGGGGACCGGATCCAGAACGTCGTGCATCGGCACGAGCCGCCCGTGACGGGCCGGGTGCAGGTCGTCAGCGGGCAGAAGGAGCTCGACAACCAGCTTGTCGTCGTCATGAAGCCCGGCAGCGTGCCCGTGCATGCGGCCGGGCGGTACTTCCGCAACTCGCTTGTGGAGATCCTCAAGACCGATTTCGGGATGGACAAGGTGTACAGTGCGTCTGCCTTTCCTTCCCCTGTCCGTGGCAGAACTTGGCTGACCAGCACCCTCTCTCTTCCCCTCTTCCCTCTGATCCGCATCTGCCGCTCTGTGTTGCGCCCCAGCGGTCAACCGCCTCGACAGACTCACGAGCGGGCTCATGCTCGTCGCTACGACGCCGCAGCGCGCGTCCGAGCTGTGCAAGCAGTTTGCCGAGAACAGAGTGAAGAAGGAGTATCTCGCGCGCGTCGCGGGCGAGTTCCCCGAGTGCGCCTGTCTTCCCCCATCCCCCCTCTCTCCCTCTCTGACCACAGCGCTTGTCTTGTGCCTGTCCCGCCCGCAGGGAAGAAGTGACCATCTCCGAGCCGATGCTGACGATCGACCGGCAGATGGGGCTCGTCATCGTGCACCCGTCCGGCAAGCCCTCGCTCACAATCTTCAAGCGGCTCTTCTACGACAGGCGCTCGCACACCAGCGTCCTGCACTGCCAGCCGCGCACGGGCCGCACCCACCAGATCCGCGTCCACCTCCAGTACCTCGGCTTCCCCATCGCGAACGACCCGATCTACCGGGCGGACAACGTGTGGGGGTCGAACGGCGGCAAGGGGGGCATAGACCTCCGCGCGATGAGGGGCGAGAGGACACCCAGTGTCATGCCCGAGGAGGCGGCGCGCGTGCTCGGCGTCGAGAGGAGGGTGGATGGGCTCGGGGATGGCGTGCCTGTGGTAGAAGCACCGCCGCGCATACCCGGGCCCGAGGCGCTGGCGTCTGATGCTGAGCCTGTTTCAGAGCCTGCGGCCACAGGAGAAGCAGATGCGTGCCCTGGGGTGGATACACCGCTGGAAGCCACGCCCGCCGCGCCCGCCCGCCTGCCCCGCGAAACCGGCGCGGACATCGGGCTGTCCTCGCCCGTGCCCCTCTCTTCCGAGGCGATCGAGATCATCAAGTGCCTGCGGGACCAGAAGGACAAGGACGAGGACTGGGCGCGCTGGCGGGACGTTGTCTTCCGCGCTGCGGACGCGGGCAGGTTCCTGAGGGGCGAGGGGAGGGCGGAGAGCGCTAGTGGGCCAGCCGTCGCTAGGATCGGGCATTATGCGCTTCGGGACCCGGCCGGGGAGGAGGGCAAGGAGGGCGGGGAGGGCGAGGCGGAGGTCGAGAAGAAGGAAGAAGAAGAAGAGTTCCACCCCATGCTGGACCCAGCGACCAACACGCTCTACTGCCCGATCTGCTACGCGCCCCTGCACCCGGACCCGAAGCCGGAGAAGATGTACATCTTCCTGCACGCGTGGAGATACACGACGGAGGAGGGGTGCTGGGAGAGCGAGCGGCCGGAGTGGGCGCTCGAGGGGTGGAGCAGCGAAGGCGCTGAGCGGGCGGGGTAGGGGATTGGGCTGACCTGGGCAGAGCGGGGAGGGGGATGTAATTACTACGACTATACATCAGGTGCATCTTCTATGCAGCCAGTGTCTCTATAATACGACAAGCGGGCTTAACGGGCCGTGATGGTCTACGTAAGTAAGGTACAAAGTCGGCCTCAGCAACGCACGTAGCACCACTTTCAAGATGTGCTGTGTACCTCGCAGCTCGCGCCTACTCCATCACAGCCGCCGCCGTGCTCTCCCTCTGCAGCTCCTCGATCCGTTCCGACCGTGAGAGCTTCTGCTGCCCAAAGCTCTGCTTCTCGAGCTCGGCAGAGACAGAGGAAAGGTATGTAGACCATCTGGCCCGGAGTCAGCCAATCGGACACTGCGGTGCAGGTCTAGGACTCGACTCACACTAGCCCAACGAGGTTCATGAACGGCGGCCGGGCGTACACCGGCACGAAGGATAAGTTGAGCACCTGCGCCGGGCCGAACACGAGCCACGCGCGGGTGAGGACGGGCTGGAAGTTGGTCTGCAGGCGCTGGCGGATCTCCGGCAGCGGGCGGCCCTCGAGGACGCCCATCCAGAGGAAGAACCACGCGGTCACGAAGGGCGCGAAGACGGCCGTGTCGAGCGACAGGCGGGTGACCGTTGCTGTTGTTGTTGTAAGGGGAGGTATGGGGTGGGGGAGGGGAGGGACGCACTACGCAAGAGGGAGGGGTACTGGATGCGGTTCATCAGGTAGTGCCACCGGTTGGCTAGAGGCGTGAAGAGGAAACAGCCGTAGACTGAGAACCGAGCGGTTGCCTTCCACTGGGATTCGATCAGCCCCAGTACGGCGATAGCATGACACTACTGAGACTCACATCATGCTTGTCCCAGCCTCTTCTATACACCCCCTGCTGGGTGATGATGTTCCCCAACGCCATTATCGTGGCCGACGTGAGCATCTGCGTGCGGAGGGTGTTGACCCGCAGCTGGCGCATGTACGCCCCGAACAGTGAAGCCATCTTGTCGATCGTGTATCAGTCTGAGAGGCAATAGCCGCGAGGGATGAGAGGCGCCGGTAGGTTGAGTGATATAGTGACCGTCGAAGGTCGCACTCCGTCCCCGGTCTTGACCTTTATCAGCAGAGCCCCGCCGACGGCAACTTCATGAGCGCAAGAGCGGCGCCGCACTCTACGAAGCCAGACAGCATTTCCCCTTTCCGATCCGAGATACGAGTGAATACTGGACGGTGATAGCGCATTACAAAGCCCAAACGATGAGTCGAGATGCGGATGAGTCGGTCGTCTTCCATCCAGGGACAGCGGAAGTCGATGAGCCGCTGCTTATGCGCGGCGACGCTGCAGCCGCACTGCTGCGGTTCCCAAGTGCAACCTGCCGACCAGGCACATCGACCAGATACACAGTGAGGTGACGCGATGATATCCATCTATGACTCCCTACTCTATGAAAGTATATGTGCGACCAACTGCAACCCTTCCCAGTCGCCGCCAACAAAGCTGAAGCTGGGCGGATCACCCTCTCCCCCAGCCTTAATGACCAGTATTGCCTGGATATCCCAGCTCGACGCAGTCCTCCCAGCTCTTCCCATCCTCCTCATCCCACTCTCCGACAGGGAACCCATACCCGACCCGACTATATATCCCCTGTGCACTGAGGTTGCTCTTCTCCGCAAAGATCTGCGCGTCGTCTATCGCCGTCTCGGCGCCCGCAGGTAGGAGCTTCGCGAGCACATGGTTCATCCGGTTCGGCTCGGAGAGCAGGCGCACGACCGCTGCTTGAGTGAGGGCTTGTGCGATTCCCTGCCGGCGGTAGCTGGGGAGCGTGAAGACGTTCCTGATGGCTGCATGCTTGCTGATGATCCGCCCGTCCCGCACATACCCCGCGTACTCCTCCTTCCCCTCCGCATCCCTGATGGAATAGACCATGAACTCTCTGAACCTGATACCCACCTCCGCGTACTGCGCCGCCTGCTCGAGGGTGATGTACGCGCCCGGACCGCTGTGGTGCGCTCGGAATTCCTGCACGAGCTTCGCCAGATGCGAGAGCGCGTTCGTATCGCCTGGCTCGACGACGTAGATCGCGTGTCCTTCTGGCAGCGGAGGAGGGTGGAGGTTGACGCGATCGCGAGGGCAATGTGTGTGTAGCGTATCGAGAATCGCTGGCCCATCGGGGCTGATACCGGAGATGGCGGCGTATAGCGGAGTGAAGGCGCTTGTTAGGAGCGTGGCGCCCGTTACAGAGGTCATGGCGGGTTGCGCGCCGGATGATATGAGCGAGTGCAGGGAGTTGGCGAGGAGCTTCATGCGCGGCGCGAGCCACTCGGGCGACAGAGAGGAGCTGTGTTTCGGCGTGCAGAGTGTGACCATCGTGCTCGTTCTGACGAGCACTATGCTGTTGCGCGGTTAGCCATCTTCGTGTGCGTGTTCAGATGTGGATACACACTCTAGCTCGTCCCCTGTCCATACGGCGACCCACAGACGCGGCTGTCCTGGCTGAGCCTTTGCATCGCCAACCTCGACAAAAAACTGGAGCGACGTGCCGAGGGCGATGTTCATATGCCAAGTGTCGAAGGGCAACGCGGCGCGGAGGAACGCCGAGGGCGTGTCATACCGCACCAGGCGTGGTTCGTCTCCCGAAGTTGCGGCCATTCTTCTGGATGTATGTGGTTATTGGTCTGGCTGTTGATACACCGTTTGCATGAGCAGGATTTATGCAAAGGAGGATGGCCGAGTCAGGAATGCGAGTCAGGCTACATCGTAACGGAGCTCGAGGGCGTTCCACGCGGTGCGGCGGGGAGAGCAAAGACGGGCGGCGAGTCGCGACGCGCGCTTAGCGCCCGAGTCATCCACCATCCAGCCACAACCGGTGCCTGAGTGTTTGATGCGGGGTATCGCTGATATCATTAATGATCCTAGTCATGCCCGACCGCTGGGAATACCAGGGACAAGCTTGGTTGTCGGGCGCAATCCTATCAGAAATGGCACTTTGTTCCCCGCCAGGTCCGTGCACCGAAGATTTTCCTATCCCAAACTGCTTCGTTCGAAGTATATATCGCACGCCTGATCGATCACATGATTTCATTGTTCACATAGGTATAGCCCCCCCACACACACTTCCTGTGCACCCCACCTCCTGTCCTTAGTCAAACTCTCGCTGTTCGCCGTGTCTCTCAATGGCCACTATCGCCATATCCGAGCTCTACACAATCTTCCCAGCGGTTCCCCTCTTCTTCCTCCCGGTCTCTCACAGGAAACCCATACCCCGCGCGAGCGTATATGCCCTGCGCGCTCATATTGCTCTTTTCCGCGAAGATCAGTGCGTCCTCAATGTCCGGCTCCGCCCCGGGCGGAAGGAGCGTTGCAAGCACCTGCCGCATGGGGTTCGGCTCGGAGAGCAGGCGCAGAATCGCTGCGTGGGTCAGCGCTTGCGCGATCCCCTGCCGCCGGTAGTGCGGGAGGGTGAAGACGTTCCGGACGGCCCCGTGCCTGCTGGTGAGCCTCCCGGTGCGCACGCACCCGGCGACCTCCTCCTTCCCCTCCGCGTCCTGAACAGAATACAGCATGAACTCCCTGAACCGAACTCCCGCCTCGGCATCCTTGATACCCTGCTCGAGGGTGTAGTTGTCCGCCCTTGGCCCACCAAGATCAGCGCGGAAGGCTTTCAGGAGCTTGGCCAGCTGCAAAAGTGCGACGGGATCGCCGAGCTCGACAATGGAGATTCGGTGTCGCTCGGGCAGCTTGGGCGGTTGGAGGTCGGCACGGTCGCGCGGACAGTGGGAATGTAGCATACCGCGTACCCATGACGCTTCGGGACCGATCCCAGAGAGCGCGGCGTACAGGGGCATAAATGCAGTTATGAGAAGCGTGGCCCCCGTAATAGTTGTCATAGCCGGTTGGACGCCGGATGCGATGAGAGAATGCAGGGCAGACGCGAGGAGCTGCATACGCGGCTGGAGCCAGTCGGGCGCGAGTGAGGTGCTCTGCTTGGGTGCGCACAGGCCGATGACCAAACTGGTTCTCACGAGCACGATGCTGCAGTATTTCCGGGTCACTGTAGATCGCATCATGTGCGGAAGGCAAGAGAGTGAAACACGCACTCTAGCGCATCTCCAGTCCACACCGCTAGCCAAAGGCACGGCTGGTCCAGCGTCGTTCCGACATCGCCGGCCTCGACGAAGAACTGCAGTGACGGGCCGAGGGCGAGGTTCATGTGCCAGGTGTCGAACGGCAGCGCAGCACGGAGGAAGGCCGAGGGCGTCTCGTACCGTATGAGCCGGGGCGTTTCGATCGATTGAGCCATTTCCCAAGATCCTGGTGGTCTGCTGGTACTGTATCTCCCTTGTCGGCGTCCCGAGATTTATGTGTATAGGGTGATAGACTCAGGTATACGAGCCAGGCTACATTACAACCGGGTTCAGGGGTGCGACGGGGAGCAAGTGGTGGGCAATGAGAGAACGAGGAGTCCCTCATGATGCGCGACGCGCCCGAGTCATCATCCACCATGGAGCCATGGTCCATATCCTGTGCCGAATATCGTTCATATCATCGATGATCCTAGCCCTGACTAGTTCTGAGAATATCAGGGACGACCTTGAATGTCAGGGCGAGAAATGGCAAATGCACTCTCACATGAGTACGTGGCCGAAGATGAGAGTATCGCAAAATACTTCGTTCGCTGAGCATGGTCCACTTTACGCGCGTCGATCACATGAGGGGCTATCGATCTCCAATGTTCACGGAGATATACAGTAGCACCCAAACGAAGCTGTCCTAGAGCGCCTCTAACATCCTGCTCCAAATTTGGCTTGTTCGTCATGTCTCTCATTGGCCCGTACTACCTGGGTACCCAACCTCTACACAATCCTCCCAGCTCATCCCATCCTCTTCATCCCACTCTCCGACAGGAAACCCATACCCCACCTGTGTATATATCCTCTGCGCACTCAAATTGGCCTTCTGCGCAATAATCTGCGCATCCTCAAGGGCCGTCTCCGTCCCTGGAACACCGAGCGTCGCGAGCGCCTCCCGCATGGGGTTCGGCTCGGAGAGCAGTCGAACGGTTGCTGCGTGGGTGAGCGCTTGTGCGATTCCCCGCCTCCGGTACTGCGGAACCGTGAAGAGGTTCCGGACCGTGCCGTGCCTGCTGGTGATCCTCCCGTGGCGTACGCATCCGGCCCACTCTTCTTTCCCCTCCACATCCCTCACAGTGTAGACCATGAATTCTCTGAACCGGATCCCCACCTCGGCGTCCTTGGCCGCTTGCTCAAGGGTGATATGTGCTCCTGGGCCACCAACATGCGCACGCCAATCTTGCAGGAGCTTTGCCAAGCGCGGGAGCGCAGTGGTGTCGTCCGGGTCGACAATGTAGATCACGTGTTCCTTGGGTAGCTGCGGCGGATGGAGGTTGACGCGATTGCGAGGGCAATGGGAGTGCAGCGTGTCGAGGATTGTTGGCCCTTCCGTGGGCGTGATACCAGAGAGCGCAGCATATAGGGTGGTGAATTTATCTACGAGGAGGGTAGCACCCGTGATGGAGGTCAAGACGGGTTGTGCGCCGGATGAGATGAGTGAATGAATGGCTGATGCAGGGAGCTGTATACGCGGTTCGAGCCAGTCGGCCGAGAGCGAGGTGCTATGCTTAGGTGCGCAGAGCGTCATGACCGTGCTCGTTCTAACGAGTGCGATGCTATGGCCCGTCCTTAGTACATCGCATCACATGCAGAAAGAGAGCAAGTATGTGACCCACTCCAACGTATCTCCAGTCCACACCGCAAGCCAGAGGCATGGCTGTCCCGGCATCGTACCCGCATCGCCAACCTCAACGAGGAATTGAAGTGCCGTGCCCAGGGCGAAGTTCATGTGCCAGGTATCGAACGACAGCGTGGCGCGGAGGAAGGCAGAGGGCGAGTCGTAGCGCACGAGCCGAGGTTCTTCTGCTGCATGGGCCATTTCTCTGTATGCCAGTGATCGTGTGTTGGCTCTCGATCTAATACGGGAGAGTTGTGTGACGGAAACGGCTGAGTCAGGCGAGTCAGGCTATATTGAAACAGAGCTCCAGCGCATTCCTCAAAGCGGCCCATGAGTAAGGGCTGGACAGCAAGCCGTGACACATGGAAGGTGCCCGAATCCTCTGCATTGCAGTCTGTGCCTGTACCTGAGTGTCTGATGGCGGGGATCCGTCGAGCTCGGGAGCCAGAAGGAGCGCGAAGGATGATGGTCAGGATTGAAGAATTGGGGTCCTAAGAGCCTCTGGCTTCATGGCCGAAGGATACTTTAGTATCGTAGACGCGATTCATGGCTTTGATAGTCGCATGACTGCTTGTAAAGAGTTCGTCTATCGGGCACTGATCAATCATAGCAGGCCGAAACGAGGCCCATTCCAGAACGATCGCCAGCGTGCAGCAGTAGAGAAGATCGGGGCATATCCTGTATTTCTTTCACTATTCACACGATTGACTGCTTACCCTCGTCCACAACCTACGCGATCTTGACCTTATTCTTCGCCTCCTTCTCCGCCGGCTCTCCAAAGATGTCGATATTCCACCTCGGCGTATAGTTATACGGGATGTTGAACCTCGTGTACTGCTTCCGACCAATCTCGTTGATGAGCTCGACGTCCTCCGGGGCCAGGTCGACCTCGACAAAGTTGCTCTCGATCCGCTCGGCCTGGACAGACTTGGGGATCACGCTGAACCCGCGCGCGGAGGCCCAGGCGATGAGCACCTGCGCGGGTGTGGCGCCAATCTTGGCGGCGACGGACTGGACCTCGGCGTGCTCGGTCAGCTTGGCGATGCCTTTCACTGCGGTGCTAGGGTCAGGGGCCGCTCTCGGTCGGAAGAAGAGAGGGAGAGCGCGCACGGTTGTTGCCCAGCGGGGAGTACGCAGTGAGGTGCAGCCCGGTCTCCTTGGCGTACGCGACGAGCTCGTCCTGCGGGAGATCTGCATCGCCAGCACCCAATCAGTAACCGTAACCCTATGCCCAGCACCGCCGAACACTGCAGTGTAAATGCACGCACACGGATGCGCCTCGACCTGGTTCACCGCCGGCAGCACGCCCGTCGCCTCCGTGATCGCCTTGATCATGTCCACAGTGAAGTTCGACACGCCGACATTGCGGACCTTGCTCTTGGGCAGGGCGAGCACGGCCTTCCACGTGTCGACGAGGCTCGTGTGCAGGTCCAGCTCCACCTCCGTGTCCTCCTCCGAGGCTTTGGGAAAGTAGCCCTTGCCGGGGACGAACGCGACTGGCCAATGGATCACTGTGCGCGAGCGGGTGGGGGGTAGGGGGCAGGTCAGCGAGCGGTCCGGGAGGGGGCAGGAGGGTGCGCACGGTACAGGTCCAGATAGTCCGTGCCGATTTGCTTCAGCGTCTCGTCCAGCTGCTTCTCGACCTCCGAAGGCTGGTGGGCGTTGTTCCACAGCTACATAGCCCATGCATCAGCCCTGCACCTGGCATATACTGTACCCCCCTCTCCGCGCGGCGGGGGAGGGGGCAGAGGGAGGTGGAAAGCACACCTTGCTAGTGATCCAGAGCTCCTCGCGCTTCACGACGGTCGGGATGACCTTCTTGAGCGCTGCGCCGACCTCGTCCTGGTTCCTGTAGATGTAGGCGAGGTCGAGGTGCCTGTATCCCGTGCGCACGGCGTGCTCGACCTGCAGGTGCGAGGACAGGCAGATCAGCCTGCTGCCTGGAACCTCACACTTCCCTCCCCTGCTGACTGGCTGCTGGCTGCCCCCTGCTGCCCTCTCCGTAGAACAGGTGGCAGAGGAGAGGCTCACGGCAGGGAGCGCAGGGAGGAAAAGGAGAAAGGCGAGAGACGACGCACGGCATTCTCGACCTCATGTGGCTTTGAGAGCCAGGTGCCGAGTCCGATCTGGGGGATCTTCGCGCCCGTGGATAGGGTGACGAGGCGGCCTTTGGACATGCTTTCACTGTCACTTTAGCTGGAGCTGGAGCTTGCTTGCTCGGTGGGACTGAGAGCGGGGATGACAAGGAAGAGTGCTGGCAAGTGCAGACTTGAGAGGCAAGCAGTGGAGGCCACGCTCCCCAGGCTTGCGCCCCTTACTTACGCATATGTACACCTCCCAACGCCCGACTCGAGATTCTGGGGCACACACGACGACGCGATCCTGACGCGAGACGGCACCGGCCGGGCGCGGGCGTCGGGAGTCGGGGCGAGCAACCGGTACGGGGTGACCGGTTGGGGACCGCGTATGCGTATGCTGGGCACGTCAGGCAGAGGTGCTATGGTGTAGCTTTGCGCCGAGCCCGCGCGCCTGTCGCTGGACGGGACGGGTGGGCGGGCAGCTCACGGTCCTAATGTCAAGGACCCTAGAGAGGGGTTTCCCGGCATGACCCTAATGTGGCTGGGAAGGTCACAGCCACAGGGCCCTGCTGCAGCGATCCGTCAGCCAGTGGAAAAATGGGCTAGGGGCCGGAAATGCAGGGCCCCTATAATAAAAGCAGCATTGCTGCAGCCCTGCAATCACATAATTCTATTATTCTACTTGTATATTAGATACTGGTAATGTGTTTAGGACCCCTCTGTTATGACTGAGGCAAAAAATAAAGGATATTTAACTGTGGGAAGGCCTCTATTTTCTCAAAACATGTGCTGATACACTGCTGCAGCCCCTGCTGTACTGCCTTTCAATGCTTATATCAGTGCTATTGCATAGGAAATCATCAGTCAGAGGTCCAAACGTCTTTTCCAGATACATTTGATTAGGTAGAAATGTGTTGCACATGCTGCTATAGTTGGAGTATGTATGTCTTGTTAGGCCCTATAGTACCCTGAATAGCAAATGAGTAATATAATATTAATGGCTGTATGGATTGACTTGCTACTTGAGAGGAATCATATTTAGACATATATAAAGCAGATTTGAGAAATTGGGAAAGATATATAAGTAGGAAGTGATTGCTTATGAATAGACAAATGATACTATGGTAAAGGGTTTAATTTGTTGTTGCTTTTAATGTTGGCCATATACCCAAAACTTTCCAACTTATGAAATTCCACAAATTTTGAATGGAAGACTGGGTACTATATGGACAGTATGTACACCGATTTCCAGCCAATTTGAATGAGGCATAATGTTTGTAGAAATAGAATAAGGATACACTATATTCTCAGCTAAACCCTACCCCCAAATGAGCAGCAAAGCGGCACCTTCCCCCAACTTGAACCATTCTATGGCTTGGTGGAATGATTAAGAAGATACCAGGGCATGTT
>KV423990.1:135014-145631 GCA_001632435.1 Calocera cornea HHB12733
ATCTGCAGCGCGGCGTACTGCTCGACGCTGTATCGGTCGGCCGGGAGCAGGCTTGCGCTGCGTCGGAGGAGGGTCGGCTCGTTGGCGAAGCGATGCACCGTGTCGCGTGCGAAGCGCTCGTACAGCGTCAGATGTCGATGGCCGGTGAAGTTGGGCCTCGGCGCATCTGTAAAGTAGTTAGTGAGCTGTATTAGATATTAATATGATCAATGACTTACCAGGCTTCCACTTGTACTTGGTTTTTACGATGGGCAGGCCGTACTGCTCTGCCCATTCCTCATCGTATCCCTCGGCATCTCTGGGAGCGTCCCGATAGCCGGTCTCGAACGTTGCGGTTGGCATATTTCTACGTAGAGTTAGTAAATGACATCAAGCATATAGCAAAACATTGAGTGCTTACCTGCACTGTTTCCCTCCCTAAGCACACCCCAAACCCCCGCTGCTCGCCGGTCGTATCGTCGAAGCTTGTGCGGTTGCGCACGCCGAGGCCGAAATCCGCACGAGTACGCTCCGGAGGACTTACGCGCGTGCCTCAATCTCTCAGCAATCTTCTCGACGGCCTTTCTTGGAGGCGTTCGATGTGGATTCGCCCTCCTGATGGAGGTCAAATGCGCACACCGACCGGGACGGCACGTCTCGAGGGCGGAAGGCGGGGGGGTCGACAGTGGTCGAAAGTACCCCTCCTGCTTGACGCCGAGGCCCTCCAGATGGAGGTCCTCAGGCGGGAGGGGGCGGCGGCGAGGGCGGCGATGGCGGGCGAGCGGGCGGGGGCGGAGGCGGGGGCGAAGGCGGGGGCGGAGGCGGGCAGGGCGGCGGCGGCGGCGGCGAGGACGACGACGGCGGCAGCGAGCACGCCGGTGGTGGTCAAGACGAGGGATGGAGAGAGAGGGCCCAGGGGACTTAGACGCGCGACGTCCCCTGGGCCGGAGGCAAATCAGCTCCTTTCGGGAGCTGATTGCTCGACGCGCGCGAGCGGGTGCTGATTTTCAGCACGGAAGCGGATGGATGCAAATCAGCACCCAATCAACCGCTTCCGTGCAGCAGCCACTTAAGCGCTGATTGGCCACTATTGAGCGCTTAAGGCGCTCAATAGTGGACCCTACTCCGCGTCCAGTGTGTACAGTACCTGCATATGGGCTGGGCATGAGCTGGGCAACCAAATGCACAGGGAGTACTGTACAGGACAGTGCACTTGAACCTGTGCATTTCTATCACACACAGATTCCCGGTGCGTTTGGTGCAACGTGACCGGTGATTCAAAGCCACAGGGGATACAGAAGCAATTATCTCGGAGTTAAGCTTGGATCTCATGTCCGACTGGCATGCTGGCAAGCTAACTGCCACTTTGCGGTACGTTAAGGCTAGTTACTTATGTCCCCAATAAGTACAGGATCTGATTATGTGTCAAATCAACCACATGCAGCACACGCTTGGATTGTAGACACCTCTGATACCGTGCGTATTCACACCTGTGACTTTGCATCTTAGTATGAAAAGCGAGTGATGCATCATGCAAATCCGAAGGGTCTGATGCATAAACTACTTATGTCATCCACTATGTATTAGTGACCATGACACGAAGTGACAGGTTCATTTGTAGCACCACACCAGACAGCCGACACCCGCGCAGTGAGCAGCCACCAGCAACATCTGAAGCGGGGTTGAACGACTGCTAGGTAGGGGTGCTCGGCGGCCTCGTCGACTCAAGATGGCTCAGACACTGGCCGGCGCCACTTGGGTAGAGCACTTATTTCGGCGGTCCTCGGCGGACGGAACTACTTCGGGCCCTCCTCGCCCCGCGATGAAGCTTGATCCCCCGAACGGATCCCCAACGGTGGGCTCCCTTCCGTCTTCCGCGCTTCGCGGCACATGCTCGTGTCCCGTCCGCGCATCACGAGACCTCCGAACCCAAGGGCGACGCAGACGCATCGTACGAGTGAGCATCAAGGAGAAGATCGCATTTTGGGTCAACTGTCACTGGCAACTGTCGAGTAAGGCAGGAAGAGCTGGGGTGTAGGAAATTCTGTGCAGAACTGAGGAACCATAAGAAGGAAGAGGTGGGGTAGAAGAAGCCGGGCATTAGGCGTTGGGAGGGAAGGGGGGTTACGCGACCACAATGGCGCCGATGCCCATCCCCACAACAGCCACAACGGCAGCGACGATGCCGGTCATGGACACCTCCTGCCGCATGCCGCTGCTCTTGGTGGTCGTAGCCGCGGGGGCGGAGGAGCTGCCCGCGGAGGAGCTCGAGGAACCAGAGCTGGACCCGCCCGCAGCGACGGAGGACGAGCCCGTGCTGTTCCCACCGGCGACGACGCTTCCGCTGACGGGGAGCGCGCTGGCGAGGGCGGCGCAGGTGGCGTTCTGCAGCTGCAGGCCGGCGGCCGCGTCCGCTGCTGAGCAGTTGGCACCGATGCATGCGTTGGCGGCGGACTGGAACTGCTGGCTGTTGGCGGAAAGGGGAGGGGCAGGTTAGTGGGATGGTTGCGTGGGGGAGGGAGGAGGGACGCACTTCTCGCAGGAGCAGGTCGGGTCGATGAACGAGCACCCGGCGATGGAGGAGGCCTGGGTCGAGCAGGTCAGGACGCACGCGGGGATGCCTATCGCTTGGGTCAGCAGTCTGTTCCCTTGAGATGCAGGTGCGCTAGGGGACGGGACGCACCGGCAGTCGTGGTAGGCGCTGCGCCCGAGGCGGTGTTGCTCTGGCCTGCGACGGCCACGGCGAGGGCGAGGAGGACAGCAGCGAACTTCATCTTTCCTTCCTTTCCTTTCTAGGTTTACGTGGGGGGCGGGAGGCGGGGAAGGGGATGGGAGCACGGGTGCAGTGGAGGGGCCGGGGGGAAGGTGCTCGAGCGCGTTTGGTGGGCGGGGTGAGGGTTATAAGGGTAGGGTCAGCCCCCCTGGGTGGGGGTTCTGAATGTCATGATGCACACAATGGATGCTGATGGATCTGTGACGTTTGACAGGCGGAACGCGGAGGGAGGCACGGCTCGGGCGGGGAGGGCTCGGAAGGACGAGGTCATGCATTCCCTTCTGCCGCCACTCAGTCCGGGTCAGGGCCGGCCATGGGGACAGCTGGACCCTGTGGCGTGCACGAGGCCCACGCCCATCGGCCCAGTCGTCCAATCCAATCCAATCCAATCCAAGCGCCCCATCAGGATCGAGGGTTATCGGCTCGAGCAGGGAGAGACAGCGCCTCGTTCCGGAGGGCAAGCTGCCCCGGAGACGGCGAATGAGCTGCAGTTGATGAGCATGCTGGGGTGAGGTCGCTGTGCCGGCAGTTCGCGCGAATGAAGCACCCACGCTGACGCGCGCGGGCCGCCGGCACGACCTTCCAGGCCTGGGCATCGCACCCCGGCCGCCCCTCCGCCCACTCATATATCGCAAGTCACGGCCTCGCAAGGTCGGACGACTTGCTCGTTCTAGAAGGCTCGGTCCTCGGTGATCCGACGGCCCTGGATGATCGAGCAGGGCGGTGAGTCAGTTTACGCGGGACGGGCCCGGGCGATGATGCAGATCTCGCCGTTCGCCGTTCGGCAGGGTTCTTGGCGTCCCAGTCCCACGTTTCAGGCACGCGTATGTTCAATCGTTCCTTATCTGCACGTCGGGTGGTGTGCGCGGTTTGGGGGTGGATGGGCTATATTTAGCAGCAGGGGGGTCTGGATGTTGTAGTGACAATCGAGTTCGGTCGATGAAAACACGCGAGACAACTTGGCGTCTAGCAACCAAAGCTATTCGTATCTCAATCGCCTTGCAGCAGCGCTTCAGCTGCGAGAAGCCACCCCGCCCTCCGTTCTCTCTCTCAAAACCTCTCCACCCCCTCCCTCTCCTCCTCCCACAAATACCTTGGCAACCGGAACATGTCCCCCACCAGCGCATACTGTAGGAGATGTCGCCCAGCCGTGCGACGGGGCGAAACCTGACCGGGTCCACAACCCCGCGCGCATCGAGCATGTCGTGCCGCACGTGGATGAGCTTGACGGTTCCGATTGGCGCAGGTCGGCGGGAAGATGTCGATGGACTGGAGCAGCTGAGGCCGCCAGTCACGCCCGGGGGAGGGTGATTGGGCGGGAAGGCGCACTTCGCATTCCATGCTGAACGCGCTCTCCCTCACACGGGGAGGCTTGACCATCACCAAAGTATCCGCCGACCTGTTAGCCCGACCGCACACCCGCCGTCGATCGTCAAGAGATAATGCCCACACTGTCCGCCCTCGTCAGCCCGCTCAGCGCCCCCTTGCTCACCTCCCCCGGCACGTGCCCTCCACAAACGCCTCGCTGTTCAGGTTCCCCGCGAACTGCTGTGTGGCCAGCAGGTTGCGCGCCGTGGCCTTCGCCCGCGGGGAGTCGGCAAGGGAGAGCGTGATCGTCGGCCGGTTAGGGGGTCGCCATGTTGAAGAAGCTGAGGTTTCACGCCCGACTCGGAGACGGAGGACACGAAGCCGATCGGCCGCGGGATGATCCCGCGGATGTGCACGTCGCTACACTCACGATCATGAGCGTACTTGGGAGAAGTGAGGGAAGTGTGGATCACTTTCAATCCCGCCTTCTCGCCGTCCTCGAGCCACTGTTGGGAGGAAGCGCTCGCCCCGCCGGGCGCATCGCCCAGCTTCCACGAGGCATTGGGCGGCCGGTGTGCTTGGGCTCATAATGTAGGACTCGTCGAATGCGGGCAGAGACATGGCTTCTCACAGAGGCGAAGCATGCAGGGTTGTGGAATCTGCTCTGGATTGATAAAGTCCTTCCGGGGGACGCGTAAGGATCATGCCAGTCGCCAGGAGGAGCGAGACAGTGACAGGGTTGCAAGGGACGCCGCAACGTCGGTGCTATCAAACATGGGCTCCTGCGTGGAAAGACATCCAGAAATAGCAGTTTGTGAGACGAGATGAACGGCTTGGTGCGATTGTTGTCCGGTAACTATCCAGCGTTGTAGCAAGTATGATCCGGATACACAGCTCGTTCGGAGTTACGGAGTAGCCCGTAGCTCCGGTCTTGCATACACAGTTCCGTTAATAGCACACGGGTCGCCCTCGTTGAGTAAGCATCATCAACGACTGGAAGTGGTCGATAATCCGTTGTCATTGCCCTGCGTTGAACCGACAAACAGAACCGCTCGGGGGAACCATGCGCATCACGCGGAAGCATATCTCCGATTTTGATCTTTTGGCTCCGCCGGGTTTTGTGTGTTTTGCAAGTTTTGTCTTGCCTGGCACGCGCCGTCTCCCTCACCGTCTCTCCCAAGCTTTGCTCTTGCTGTTTTGTGCATCTCTCGCCCGGTCTGGTGTGCCACTCCAACCGACGCCTTCCAACTGCTGAAGTGGTTCTATGTTGTCACAATGCATCTGATAAGATGAAGTTCCAGCTCAGAACTGTTCTCCGTCCCTCTGTCTCCTCCCCAATTTGCGTTCGAATTCCACCCGCACGAAGAGCAATTGTAGTGGTGAGCATCTCTATCCTCCATCTCCTTTGTTCCTTGCACTCGCAGCGTCGTATGCGTTGATGACAACTTTATTCACACTGTCCGAGTGCGGTCTCGGACCGCGTCGATGAGTGAACCTTCTTTCTACAACGGTAACTGAGCATACATGCGCCATTCGTCATGAAGTTTCATCTGTGCTTTACCTTTCTGACACTGTCTCAGTAGATGTTTAGATTGTAATGATCCCTTCGACGAATCCACATCTGATTTATGCCCCGTCTACCCCGCCCCTGTTACCGAACCGAGGCCGTAGGATACATGTAATGTGTGAGTACGACATATCCACTTTCGCATCTCTATTCTTTCCCATTCCTTCTTTTTCCTCTCCACGAGCCTTGATGACAAACGATATGTCCAACTGCTACATGAGCGTCTCCGTCGCATAACGGAGGCCCTGTGACAATATCATATCTCTACAACGGTATCTGAGCTCTTTATTTCGGTTTTCCAAGCTATACTCTCTACCGTCTCCGATCAATTTACTGACATGCGCGTCGTGCAGGCCGTTTGATGATAGGGATGCTCAGAGCGCCGCGGGTGATGACGCCGCGGTCTTCCATAAATGAGCAGCAGGACATGCGAGCTGGCGACCAGTTACTACTCCCTCTGCACCGCATACGTGTCTCATCATGATTTCGTCCTCCCAGTAGCCGAGATCCACCCCCTCGGTTCTTGCAATCACCAATTACACGTGTTGCCGAAAGCCAGGCGCGGGCTTATCACGCGGTGGGCGTGCGGCGCTTTCATGGCCTTAGGGTCCATTGTGTCGACAATGTCGTGTCGCTTTGATTGACGATCATAAAGGGCCAGTTGAGGTGCACTGCCAAACTTGATGCGTCGTGCAGCTATATAACTGCATCTATTGGTCTCCCGTTCTCTTCCATTCGGAGTGTTCTCTTGGGTGAAATGACGATCCTACCGAGGTATTTCCGCGCGTTTCGCGATGTTCCAGGCAAGCATCGCCGCAACCAACCCACCTGCTTTCCGCTAACAACTGCACCACAGAATGGCCCTATGGGATTCGCGCTAAGGCCGTTAAGCTGCGGCTAGAAGACGAAGACGATTATAATTATCTCGGGTTGTACAACGCGATCCTTTCCCACGTATTCCAAACCTCCACCACGCCATTCAGCGTCACTCCATCCTTCCTCTCCCCTGGGCGGCGCACCCAGGTCAACGTCCCACCCGCGACATTCCTCGTTTACCACCGCGACCGCCTGGTGCTCATCCTGCAGATCAACCCCCCGCACCGCCTACAGGACCCGCTCGCGCGCCAGCGCGCCGAGTGGAACCTGAAGGAGCAGATCCACGCGCTGCGCGACCAATTCGTGACGTCCTCGGTGTGGGCGTGCACGTGCTTCGGCAAGTGGGCGAGCTACTACGAGCTCTCGCCCGGCGGGCCGCAGGGGTACGAGTGGGCGCAGTGGGGGAGCGATCCGGGGTTCGACAAGCCCGACGGGGGCAAGGACAAGAGCCCGCTCGGACGGTGGGACACGAATGTGCTCATGCCCGATGGGAGGAAGAAGCTGTTTGAGCTGGTGGACAAGATTCGGGAGATGGTTGATGGGCTCGGGGATGGGGAGGTTGACCTGGAGGAGTGGCAGGATGAGGAGTCATAGTTCGGCTGGATGGCAGCCGTGCTTATGACAAGAACGCAGTCTCTCCCTGAAGTTATCGGTGTATTTCCCGGGATGTATGGTATTCGCAGGCAACTTCTCAGCAATGCAAAGTGTTGTAGTACAATCAGCAACTTAGGAGCCAGTCGGTCACGCACAGTCCGACATCCATTGCTCGCCGACGCCGTAAGAAAGCCGCGCCGCATCCCTGCGGCCCGCCTTGCTCGCCCGGCATCGGCCGTCCCTTACGTGCCCTCCAAATTTACCCTTCTTACGACCCTGATTCAGCGGCCCTGGCATTGGAGGGCAGGCGACTCGAGTCCAGGTCGGTGGACACGCCGAATTAGCACTGGAAGGGCGCCATGCTGGCTCGTCGATAGCACACCCGTTGGCTCTTGACTCGGTGCTCGCTGGTAGCGCGCTCGCTGCTGTTCTCGCCCTCGGGGGTGCGCCGACCGGATAAACAACTCGGCGCAACCCGCAACCCGTTCGTCAGGCTACCTGCTCCAACGTCGGCCCAGCACCAACGCCGCCTCCCCGCCCGACGCTCCATCTGCCCCTCTCACACTCCCCCCTGCCCGCCCACCCTGGACGACACGCAAGATGGCCTTCGTCTTCCATGCGTACATGAACCAGCTGCGGGTCAACACCCTCCGCACTCAGATGCTCACCTCCGCCGTCGTGATGGGCCTCGGGAACATCATAACGCAGCAGGGTATCACCCAGCGGGGATGGGACAAACATGATGTGCGCTTTCCCACTCACTCTGAGGATAGTATGCGGCTGATGCGAGTTGTGTTGGGTCGGCGGTGGCAGTGGAAGGCAACGGCCCGGTTCTCGACATATGGCTGCTTCTTCTTCACCCCGCTCGCGAACAGGTGGCACTACCTCGTCAACCGCATCCAGTCCGAGTCCGCGTTGCGCAGTACGCCGCCCCTCTCCCCTCCAAACCACCCATACTAACTACGTCCCACGTCGCACAGCGACCCTAACCCGCCTGGTAGTAGACATGGGCACCTTCGCGCCCTTCGCGACCTCCTGGTTCTTCCTCTGGATGGGTGTCCTGGAGGGCCGGTCCCTGGCCGAGATCCGCCAGCGGTGGGAGGCCAACTTCCAGAGGATACTGGTAAGGCAGTGGATGGTGTTCGGCCCGGCGCAGGCGATCAACATCGCCTTCGTGCCGGTTTATGCCAGGCCGCCGTTTCTGAATATGATTGGGTTGGTGTGAGTACTTCCTTCTGGTGCCCGATACCCTTCTGGTGCCGGCCAACCATCGTTCCCGGGCTGCGCTGACGCCGAACCAGATGGTCGACCTACCTCTCCTCCGTCGCCGCCGAGCTCGAGACCCAGTCAGCGCGGGGCGAGGTCACGCAGGCTACGAAGGTGGACAAGCTGGAGAAGATCGAGGTGGATCGGATCTCGGCTGCGGTGATGGAGTGAGCATACTGCAGTACTTGTTTACCGCCTTCGTCCCGGTCGGCATCGGAGGGGACTGCGGTGGCGGACTGGGGTACTTGGGGAGGAGTGGGGAAGGATGAGGGAAGGGAAGATATTATACCGCTCTAGAGGCATATCCTTATTCACTTAGAAGCTATAGACGCATAGACGCATCAGCGATAGAGCATAGAGGCAACATACATCTGATACTAATTGGTATATCAGCGCAATCTTTAGATCGTACGCCGTTCTCCCCCTACAGTTTGTGCCGATAGACGCCCGTGGTCGGTACAGGCGGTCGAGACCGCTGCGCTTCCCTGCGCACTCCGCTGCACATTCTAGCTGCTTGCACTGGGCGCTCCGGCACTGCACCGGACATGAGCAAGCATGACTCCCGTCCCTGCATGCTGCTCTCCGACCCCGCCCATCCCCCGTCCAAGCACACGATGTCGTCCTTCCACCCCCCTTCCACTCCCTCCAACATCCAACCACCAACGTCCTCCCCAACCCCAGAATCCCCATGCCTCATCCGCTATCCCACCCCCACAGCCTTCCTCCGCGCTGCCCTCCCCTCCGAAACCTGGCACACGAACTACGACCTGGGCAGCACCCTCCACTACCTCGCCTCGCACGGCGATGAGCCCGGGCGGTGCCTCTGGTGGGCGGTCTGGACGGGGGAGAAGCTCGAGTGAGCCCCTCTCTTCCTTCGCTGCAGCTGCAGCTGCTCCGGGGCATACGCTTATGGGATGGCAGGCTGACGCTGACCCGGCTGGGAGGAGCACTCTCCCTCTGCTCCCCAAGACACAGCGCCTCCCTCCCGCCCGCCTGGCTCACCCCGCGCATGCAGCTCCTCGCCTCCGCCCTGTACACGCTCATCACCTCCGGCTCCCAGCCGCCTCTGTCCGCCGTTAGAGGTGCGGTCCCCCTCGTCCAGGCTTTCACCGGGCAGTACGAGCTGCTCAGCAGCTCAAAGCCCGAGGAAACGCTCATGCAGTTCCGGGCATCGCACTGCCCTCGCGCGCGGATCTCCCCTTCCCGACCCTTGCCAGAGGGGCACGAGATCAGGCTGGTCGAGCCCGGCGACCACGAGGCGCTCGAGAAGCTCACGCAGCTTGTGAGGGAGTTCAGGGCTACGCTGAATGGGCCTGCGTCTGAGGAGGTGCGGCAGGCGGCTGAGCAGGCTGAGCTCGGCGTGCGCGGGGGGGAGTATATGGTTTATGTGATCCCTGATGAGGGCGGGGAGGGGAAGGAGGTGTATGCGGGGTATACGCGCGACGGGAGGTTCACGGCTCGCCAGGCGGCGATCAGGAACGTGTTCACTCGGTTTGCCTACCGGAGGCGTGGGATCGCCGAGGCGCTCACGCGCGCCGCCGTCCTCAGGCTGCTGGAGGAACCGCACCGGCTCGCTTCCCTCGTCGTACCCTTACTGACCGAGGGAGGAGAGGCTAAGGTCCAAGACGTGAACATCAATACGGCGAACGGCGCTGCGAACCTGGCTGCGCTGGGGGTGTACGGGAGGGTCGGGTTTGGAGTGGGCCTCGGGACGGGGGTGGGCGAGTGGGAGGAGGAGGACGGGAGGAGCTGGGAGGAATGTGTCGAACTGGGGTATCCGGCCGCGCAGGACAGTGACGGTCCGTAATGAGATGGGGCTGGGGGCTGGCGGGTTGCATGTGCTTCTGCTGGTCGCTGCACGCACTGGAGTGCATGACACCGTGATGATTATCGTGATGATGAGCTACGTGGAAGATCATGCGCGTCCATCACAAAAACGGGGCGCGGATTGGGACCCCTTTTCAGACCCTTATGGCTGAGTCTGCAATTGTTGTGGTCCTCGTGACCGATGGTGGGTCCCGATAAGGCTTGTGAGCCCTTGTCAGCCCACGTGGAGGGCTGGTCTGAGGTTCAGGTAAAGCGCCCAGCCGCGCAACACTTGCAGCGGATTAGATACATATAGTACTACGATTGTACCACTGTAACTAGGTTCAGGTAATGGTATTATTGGGCTATCTGGTGTATACAAAGTGTGATGAGCGCGTGCTTGGCCTTGCAAGGTCGCCATCCCGTTGCGACGGACTCTGCGCACCGG
>KV423991.1:0-102107 GCA_001632435.1 Calocera cornea HHB12733
CTCCTGCGCAGGAGGAGCGTGAGCCCGGTCTCATGCCGGCTCACGCTGCTCCTGCGCGGGAGCTCCGTGCCAAGCCTAGGGTCCGTCACGGTCTACCTCCTACCCCGCGTCTTGTACCCGTCACCCGCCCTTTTGTACCTGCAACCCTAGGCCCTACGAAGGTTACACCCCTATAGAATGGGCAGGTGGGAGGAAGGGGGACAGCAGAGTAGTGGGGTGGAAGAGATGACTAGCAAGCAAGCTCGCTGTCTCAGGGTGCATTGTCGATGTCGGCCGCGTCGAGTGAGGGAGCAGATCGGTATCGTCCAACGTCGAATGAGCGTTACTGGACCGTTCTTCAATGAAATTACGCCGTTTCAAAGCGCAGTTGGCAAGTGGTTGGCATGCACGACAGCTTTGAGAAAGCCAAACATTGCCAAGAGGAGAACTGATCGTGTAAGCGTCATTGCAGAGTGTTGAGACGTCGGAACGATGCCGCGCGCGAAACGTGCGAGGTGCGTCGGACGCGCCACTACAATGCTCTACAATGGCATTGTCAACTCACAATATTATCGACGTTTCAGAAAGAGGAGAAGAGGGGCTTACCGACGCACTTTCAATAATTGCTGTAGATGCGCTGCTTGCTGAGGAATTGGCGGGTGAGTGAAGGGGGTCCAAATGCCCCATTTGGACCCTGTGCAGCGCTTAGGTGTGCTCTTTTATTTCAAATGATAATCATTATTCGTTGTAGAAACGATGTTTGTGCTGGGGGAGTCCAAATGCCCCATTTGGACCCTGTGTAGCGCTTAGGGTTAGGGTTAGTTTACAAGCAGGGTTAGGGTTATACTTTTCGGGGACGGGGTTTGCGGGTTAGGGTTGAATTCATGTCAGAGCTAGTTGTAAGCAACACACTCCGGCGCAACAGACATTGTACATATGTAGAAGTTCAATAAAAGCATACTAGGGCTCGGAAATGCCGTGCCATGGGAGAACGAAACGCAAATGAGGCTGAGAAGCTCAAAGCAGAATGGTACGTTGCAGGTTGGGCAAAGTCTTGTGTCGTGTGGGTCCACGGGGTACAAAGGAGACGCCTGCCCCGGACTGCGTATGCGCGTTGAGCAATAGCCGCGCAGCGGCTAGCCAATCATGCTCGACAAGAGCTGACACGCGCAGGACCAATGCATCCCGTGTCATCGCTGGAGGTGTGTACCTATCGAGGTTGTGAGACTATGGCCGAGCAACTTTCAAGTCGCAGTTGTTACCTTTCAATGGGCTTCTCCTGTGCACTTCTCACGGCCCGGACCAGTCCCTCCGTATCTCCCTTCTGAACATGGTAGACGTATGGCTCCTCGATGAAACGTAGTCCATCATGTTGTGTCGTCCACCTTGATCTATTCTCGGGCTGGTCCTTGTCCCAATTGTCGATGGGGTTGATGAAAGGCACGCCAAAGCACAGGGCATCATAAGGTGACGGGGAGAGATATGGCTGTCCAACACCCAACAAGGCGCGACTCTGCGAGAGGCGATCATAGAACTGCTCTTTCTCCATCTGGCCGTGATTCGTGACGGGTAAAGTCCAAGGCGGTGGGTAGTCGGTGTCGTTGCCAAAGCCGGCAACCAGTTGCACGCCAGCCTCGTGCTCGATTCGTGCCAGAGCGTCTCGCGGCCAAGGATAGGATGATGCATAGAAATATCGAAGCCATTTCGCAAGAATGTATACTTGATTGACTCGCCGTTCGTGTGGCACAAAGTCTTTCTGCAGGCACTCTGCTTCCAGACTGTATCCCAAATATTGATTGCCGTTTCGATAGTCTTCAGGAGACAACGTCCATGACCCTCCGAGCGGATGGCATGCACCGTCCCAGAAGTGTAGGGAGAACATCTTCCAAATGGGTATGCCGAGTGTGTTTAATGAGGTCTTGACGCAAGTCGGATCATTGAAGCAGTCGGTAATGTCTCCACACTCTGCCACAATGATGTAGACGAGATCGGGAAACATGCGGTACTGGAAGAGCGCAGAGGCAAGGTTGTCACTATAGAGATAGGAGTAACCCAATTCTTGAATAGCATGAAGCTGTACACATCGTCAGGAAAGTAATGCATTTGAAAAGCACGCCTCACAATTGATGCAGCCCAAATATCCTCCCCAGACACAGACCCTTTGACCGAGAGACTGAAGTGGGCGTCCGCGAGGAGGACAATCTTTGTTTGATTTTCGCCACATGTCCCAGTAGCAAGACAGCTCATGAGAGACTGCAGAGTACGGGCATTGCTATCCTCTGTATTCTTGACATCATCGGGTGTCGCTAGTGGAAAGAGGAGATCGAGGTATGGAGAAGGATGCAGCGTGAGTTTGTCCCGTGTGAAGTCCAAGAGGGCGAGATGTCCGTTGAGAGCAACAAAGGCACCAACAGCAATCAGGAGAAGAAAACCTGTCATATTTATTAGCATCTATGCAGAGAGACTACACAAGAGAGGCAGACCAAATATGAGCTTGCTCCGACTCAGACGGAACGTAGTCGCAGCTCGGGCAGGTCGAGCCCGCTGGGCGACCTCTGTCTTCTCATCCTGGCCGAGGAGCAAGTGCTCCACCTCTTCAACCTGGGAAGGAATAGGAGGGGTCATTGATGCATACAGGCCGTTGAGAAAGCGATGCAGGAGGCGGCCAGGCGAAAGGAGCGAATGGAGCCATTATCCATAGCGTGCGAAACACCAGGGCCGATCGCGAACTGGTAGGTAGTCAGAGACATGAGCATGTCTCACATGGCTGGTGCTCGCTCGCCCTCTCCAACAGAATGTGTATGCTCGCACAACTTGTCGGATGAGCTGCACGCTTGAGGGGAGGAAGGGGTCGATCAAATGTTATAGGGTGTTCATGTCAAGACATAGCGGGTCGAGTGATTAAGTACAGTAAGTTAGTGGTCGTTGGAGACGCGGCCGGCGATGACGAATTGGACCCCGACAGATTGGCAAGCTCCTGGCTCCCTCTGAATTCGTCACCCTCATTTTGCCCTGATTCACATAGATCGGGCAGCATTCAGGCTGCTGGGCAACCTGGGCGGAATTCAATTCTACAAGTAGTGATGTCCTTTCACAAATACTGGCGCTATCCTATGAGCAAAGTCCAAACAGTGGAGGACAACCATGTCCTTGTTTGATGCACGATGTGATGCCACCCGAGGTGGAGATGCTCGGCGTTCGGGCTATAATGCATACATCTGGATAGAAAAGAGTGAGCATAATAGAAGCGAACGGTGATTGGTCTATCTCACCTCACCGCCAGTGTTGGTTCGATTCTTCAGGATCTCCATCCCCAGTCCACGCCAATCGAACGAGAGGAAAGCACCCATTCGTCTTGTGACACCTTCCTTGGTCATTTCGGGATGAACATATCTGGTGTTCAGTTAGCTATGGGACGCAAGAGAGCGTACAGCATGGCCGCTTACGGTTGAATGGGTGTTGTTAGTGCTTTCTTCATGGCTTGCACGAAACCTTCCGTGTCGCCCTGGAGGACCGTGTACGCGTAAGGCTCGCCCAAGTTCATCATTGGATCATGTTGACTGATCCATTTCGATGTGTCGTGAGGATCGCCTGGGTCACTCCAGAGGGTGGGTTGGATGAATGGAACGCCGACGCACAATGCATCCCAGGGTGATGGCGATAGAAAAGGATGTCCCACGCCAACCAGAACTTTGCTGTGGGCGACCGCATCGAAAAAATGGTCTTGATCCAACGGACCTAGATTGCGAGTAGCGGGAGGCAAGGCATCGGCAGATGGGGCAGGGGAGTCACGTAAGCCGACAACAAAGTTGACATCGACAGTCTTGCTGGCCAACTCGAAAGCCTCGTTCGTCCAGAGGAAGTCTTCTGGAAGGAAGTATTGAGCAAATTTGGCCAAGATGTACGCTTGGTTCGGTCGATCGTGAAATGGTATGTAGGTGCGTTTGCTGCAAGCATCCTGTATGCTGTATCCGATATAGACTTGCTCATTTTGATAATGCTCCGGAGAAATCACCCAGCGTTCTCCGAGAGGATGCGATGCAGCGCCTCGCCACCAATGGAATCCGAACAGCAGCCAGAAGGGTATTCCATGACGATTGGAGTTGCTCTTGAGACAGTATTGATTGCTGAAGCACTCTAAGATTGCTTGTGGGTCGAGGATGATTGCGACAACCTTGTCCGGGAACATTCGATACTGTTGAACCACTTCTTGATTCGTTTCGGAGAACAGGTACGAATACCCGAGCTCATCGAGCGCAGCCAGCTGGACGACAGTGTGAGAATAGTAGCTGACGGGCAGTATGATCACTCACGATGGATCTTCCCCTTCTCCCGATCAGCATATATGCGCATATATTGAGGACAGCGGGCTCACCACACATGCTCCCCTTGCAGCTCACCCCTGATGGTACCCACCATATGAAAGTCGCCGAGAAGAACAATCTTCGTCTGATTCTGAAGACAGGTGCCAGCTGCTGTGCAGCTCAGGAGCCTATGCATTGTCTTCATGTTGCGGTCCATCCAGAGACTTGGGTCATAGACACTCTCTTCAGGAAAGAGCCCTAGCATCGGCGACTGCCCTGGATTCGCAGTCGTGGACTCAAGGAAGCCCGGCATCTTGACCCAAGTCTGCATGTTCGACACGGGGTTCCACAGGTACATGCATAGCAAAAGTGCAAGTGTGGTCCCGCCGAGTAGCGCTGGGGAAAGCATTGGTATCTCCAGGGACGAGAGTGGTGATGTTACTCACCAATACGCGATGTGCGTACACTCCAAACAGGTAGAACCATCTTTGGTCCGATGTCGACTCGTCGTGGCGATGTGAGAAAACGATATACGGCAGAGCTACCCGTTCAGCTGCGGATTCAAGAGGGCTATGGGGACTGACACTGGACGAGACGCACAGGTGATCGCAGGCCATCTGAGACAGGTCCCTCGTGTTGAACTGTCTTGCCTGATCAGGACGCTGAATTCCAAGGCGCCATCCAAAATGGCTGCTTTACTCAGGAGGAAATCGGAGTGCTGTACGACACACGAAATCAAGAATAAGCATTGCAAGATCATAACGTAGTACAACTGAGATAGTCCCATCAGATTCGAGATCAGCACGCTCAGCGATAACAGGTACGGACACAATAAAAGTCCGAAAGAGTGCAGCCCAGCAGTCCTCTCCCTGTGCCCTCTCCAATCCAAAGATCAAACCTCAATATCGCCGTCCTTTCCCCAGACGTTCTGCCAACAATCTGCCCTGTCCCACCCTCTCCTGAGTGGTCAATCTCCCTCCCGTCTTTTCCTTCATCAATGCCATGATGGACCCAGGTGGCCCTCCAGCACCCTGCGGTACCGCCGGCCGCTTATTGCCGTCGTCATGCGTTGCTCGGTAGTCGGGAAGGCAATAAGTGACCTCCGCACTGGTAGGACAAGCAGACGGTGAATTGGCCCAGATAGCGCCGGTTTCCTGCCTGGATTCAACGGCTGCGGAGAGTACCCGGAACGAATGCACACACCTCGTCATACATGCATGATGTGCTTGAGCCGCTGTAGAAGCACACGAGTGCGTCCGGGTGCATCTCCTGGATATAATTCTCCCTGCCGTAGATGTCGACCATCGGGCAACCATAGCACTGCATACGACTTCCGGCAGGCCGAGCATATGATTCGTAAGAGAAGGCGAGAATAAAGAGCGTGAAGGGTATGGGGGACCGCATGATTGCTGATCGATAGAGAGGTCGTGCAAGCCTCGCCCGTTTTATATGGGGAGGTCGTTGATAAATACCATTGGTCGCGGACGCTACGCATAAGCGCCACCAATAATTTAGGCTTTAGGAGACAGGGTCCCACCGCCCCACCGCTGATGCCGGACTTGGTGCGCTCCCATCGGCACTGGGCGCACAGCCCATTCCAAGCATTGTTCAACATGAATTGTTAATGCAGTTCTACCGAGAGTCGCTAGCGACTCATTATATGCTACAAAACGTATAGGAGGTACTGATGTACATGAGTGGTCATGAAGTGAATGTGCATTAGGTGATAGGTTGCAGGGGGCATGAACGGGAAATGATGGTGTCGGAAGCGCGGCAGGATCGCAATATGCGTCGAATCGATCGACAATGTGTATCGGTGTAAGGGTGAGCATCGGTCGTTTTGGAAAGGTCGTTACTTCATCCTTCTCAGCTTGTCCATCATGAGCGCAAAGTCTTCACGCTCCATCTCTCCAAGACGGCCCTGAACACCGTCCTTCTTGCCATTCCGGCCGACACGAGGCTTCCCCCTCCTGACGCGCACCTCAACGCCTTTGTCCGACTCGTCGCTGTCGTACGAGTACTCGGAGAATGGTGTCATTGTGCGAGCCATTTGTGAAGTGCTGGAGAGAGACAGGGAATGCGAGTGTCCGCCAGACGTTGACGAGAACGACCGTGAGCGAGGCAGGTGAACTTCAACCTCGGCCACAGGCTCGGTGATAGCACGGCAATGCTTGCCGGTGACGATCTCAGCCAACGGGAGCGGAGGCGGCAGCTGTGTTGCGGGAACACCGAAGAATTTCGACAGTTTGGCGGTCCGACGAATCTCCTTGGCGCAGTCGTCCGAGTCCTTGCTGCCACGTCTGTCGCTAGCGCTGGGAACGTCGCCATCTGCTGCAGCATCTAGTGGGACAGAGATTGGTTGCTCCTGCATGGGCATAATCTGACCAAACGCGTCAGCGGACTGGACCAAGCGCAACAAATGCAATTTGCTCACCTCAGGCAACATTGGAGATCCATTGCTCGGTTCCGTATCTTTCTTGACAGGATGCGGCATAAGGACGCTCTTGCTGCGTGCATGGGCAACTTCACGTGGTACCCTTCGTTCGTCGGCAGAGCGTCTGGTCGGCGCTACCAAAGCCACGGGCACGTTCTCCCCAGTCCATCGTTGGATCTTGGCCAACCTAGCACGCATCTTTCGCCTCTCAATGGTCTCCGGGTCCACCTCGCCGTCCGAGTCGTCTGCTCCGGGACGGAAGAAAGCACGGGTGGAGAAAGAAATCGAGCTCGGACTCGGTGGTGGCGACGGTGGGCGAGGGACGGAAGTGAGAGTGATGGTTGGCATTGAGGGCATCGGTGCCAGACCGCGTCCATTTGAGTTCAAGGGCGGCGAAGGAAGCGGCGTTGGAAGCTGAGCGGCCATTGTATTTCTCCGCTTGGCTAAGACGGCGGCGGAAGGACGGGCGGGGCTCGATGAAATAAAGTCGATTGCGAGCTCGATGTGTGGCGGTTCTCCGAGAATGCGCTGGAGCTTCTGGGCCTGCTTGACGAGAAGCGTGCGTGAGCGGGGTGTGAGCGTGTTGGTCGCGTCCATCGTCGGCAGCGCGGGGGTGGACTGGGTGGGGAGGAGGACGTCGGTGGACATGATAGAGAGGACGGGAGAGGAGGATGTCGATGCGATGGAGTACGCCTGGGGAGGGCGAGATATGGAGGCAGCCATGAGAAAGTCGAGAGGCTACTGTTGTTCTAGGGCACTTGGGAAGGAGAAGCCGGGGTGCGGAGGGTGCTTGAGCAGATGTAGGAATGCGCCAGAGAAGGAAGGTAGGATCTAGTTTGGAGGGCGGAAAAGGGATTGGGCCGAGGCAGAGTGACGGGATAAGGCGAGTGATGGTGCCTAGAAGTGTGCACAGCACGCTCCTCTGATAGGAGAAGACCACGGAGACGGTAGGACGAAGCAGAAGCGCGTTGTCCTGTATTACCCCCTGTTTGCTACGGGGAGAGTGGATAGAAAAGCTGGTCTTGGTTGGAGTGGTATGTGCACAGAGATCGAATGAGGTGGGGAGGGGGGTGTGCGGGGTGAACGAGGAGGGGGAAGCGATGCGGGCGAGTTAAATGTCGTTGGGTGGGCCGGGGCGTGTGTCATGGCCTGAGGAGTGGGAGTGGGAGTAGTGGTTTAGTTTCCGGACTCGGATTGGGAGACGGTGTATGCAAAACAAAAGGAGTCAAGGGCTACCATGACGGGCAGTCGGGGCGTCGGGCTTGGGGCTTGGGAGGGAGGCATCGGGCGGCAAGGCCAGCCAGTCACAGTGCAGCACCGGCGTGGTCACCCACTTCACATACCAAATCACATACCCACACACCGTCCCACACATCCCATCTCACATTCCATCGCAACACGATAGCTCCCGCAGCTCCTTCCATTTGCCTCCGACGTCGCTATGCACGCCAATCTTGCCCCAAAACACCTATCATACCCTCCTCCGCCTTCTGACCTCAGCGAGGCTTCTTTGATCCCGTACCTCCCGTTAACCCTCTTCTTTTCTCTGTCATGCTTTCCCTTCGCTTCCTTCCCACGAGAGTCACGTCACATACGCCCAGTAAACTTCAGCGCCGCAAAAAGCTGCAAATCTCTTGGGACGGATCGTAACATTCCAGCCGCTCCGTGAAACATCGTCGCAGTCTCGCATCAAATTTTGGGTCGGCAACCCGAGTGTCGCACCGTGCATCCGACACAATTCACCGCATGCCTCCGCGTCCACACCACTCCAACGTCTCACCGTCATGATAGGGAGGCGCCCGCCGTTCAGTACACTACCTACATACTTGTAATGCAAAGGTGTTTGTGTACAGCACCACGTCGTTTCTCTCCCGTCCAAGGCAGTGCTCAACTGACTTCTTTCAGTCTCTTTGTATTGATAAATATACAAGGCCACGGTGGGCCAACGTCATCGAACCAACTCGCAATTCACATGTGACGATTGCTGTCTTTCGTTCGTGATGCCCATAGCTGATCTCACACTACACTTCCCCAAACGATCACACCGCAGTGATCGATGGTGGACAGGCGTGATCATCACTTGAAGTCGCTCGCCGCTCGCGGATCCCTCCGAACCGACAGACCGTGTTGATGATGCACCCCGAAACGCCTAGCGCGAAGCCCCCACCAGGACCGCGAATACGCTGGGGCTAGCCTTGCGCACCCTGGACGCCCCCACATTGTTGCAATACTAACAACCTTGTGTAGTACACAGGGTTGTACCCTTATAGGGCTGTTTCGTCTAAGGTAGACGGGTTGAGCGGTCCGGACTGTTATTCTTACTGTAGCGCAGAGCCGAGATGGGTGGACATAAAACAGCCCTTAGAATAACGTTTCCAAGCCCCACCGCGTCTTACGTATCGATGACTTCAAAATCGGATGTATCCAGGTTGTCATGTTGTTTCTGGGAAAAGACAGGCGTTTAGACGCACTCGCAGAGGGCCTCGGGATGTGCAGGGGACGGTGCAGTCGGCTCCGAGGACCCTGGTCGTCGACGCGTCCGATCACGCGACGCGCAGTGGCCCAGCGCCCCTGCCCAATCGCCACCGACATCCAGGCACTAAACAGGTCACCATGCCCTCTCTCCAAGAGTTTGTCGACGAGCAACGCGCCCTGGAAGAGGAGGCGTCCCAGGCACTACCATGGTCGTTTTCCGAGTGCACGTACGGCAAGGGGTATATCCGCCAGCCGGTCTTCCTCTGCCTAGCGTGCCAGTCACCACACGGCATATGTGCGGCGTGCTCCATTGCTTGCCACGGCGATCATGAGCAGGTGGAGCTGTTTCCGAAGAGGGCTTTCAGGTGCGCCCGGACGATGATCCCATCCTTGCCGTCGCTAATACGACGCAGGTGCGACTGTCCCACAACCTCGCTACCGCACCAATGCACCCTCCATGGCACCCAGATGTCACCCAACGACAAGAACCACTACAGCCAGAACTATCACAACAAGTTTTGCAGATGTGGGCGTCAGTATATCCCGAGCGAGGAGCGGGAGACGATGATCCAATGCGTGGCGTGTGAGGTACCGTCTTTGCTTACCCAGAAGTTCATGGCGCTCATTATCGTCAGGACTGGTACCATGAGAGCTGCCTTAACCTGCGCGAACGGCCCCCACCGCGGTCCGCTGCTGAATCCAGACCTTCGAGGGCAGACGATGATGCGCAATCGGATGCCTCCGACTTGCCCACGGCGCTTCTGACCGAAGAGGAGTACGACTCCCTCATATGCGCTGATTGCGTTCGCAAGAGCTCATTGTTGCAACGATGGGCGGGCACGCCGGGCGTCAAGCTGGTCGCTCGAGAGAAGGGGAAGGAGTGGAGCGTCATGCCTCCTGGTGAGCCCGAGAGTGAAAATGCTGGGGAGGAGAATGTGGACGTTGGATCGAGCAAATTGCCTGCGATCGAGACGAATGGCGTAAAATCTGACGAATCAGTGAAACCCGAGGAAGAGGCTAGTACCTCTGGGACCAAGCGACCACTGGAAGCTGCCGAGGAAGAGCGACCCTCAAAGAAACCTCGCTCATTGTGCCATGCGCCGTCCCAGTCGCCGATATCGAAGCGCGTCTTCAGTCCGGATGACGAAACCCCCACTTTGGAGTCCGCTGGAGACGTGTTTCTATTGGAAGGATGGCGGTCTAGATGGTGCCAGTGCCCAGATGTGAGCCATGCCGGGATGCAGCTACGTAACCGAATCACTGATCTCCTCACAGTGCTTGCCTGCATTCGAGGGACAGGAGTACCTGCTGCGTGAGGAAGACACCTACGAGCCTCCGGACGATCCAGAAGCCCGTGCGTCCCTAATCCTCTTCTCAATCTTTCAGCATTGTCTGACTCGGACACAGGAATGTCCATCGAGGAGCTTGGGATGCGGATGCTCGAACGATTACCCCGCGATAAGGTTATCGACGGTATTCATGCATACAACCAACTCCGGTGTGCCTGCCAGGTCTCGCCACCAGAAAGGAGGACTGACCTCTCGATGTAGCGATCGCCTTGTTGACTTCCTCCGCCCCTTCACCCAGGAGAATAAAGAGGTGCGACAAGAGGATATCGAGGGCTTTTTCAATAATCTCCGTAGCGGTGGCTGAACGCACCCCCTTCAGTTTCTGACGACATGTTCACTATCTCTGTACTACATACATCTTGTCTTCTGTGCTGTAGCCAAATATATCTGGTTACACGAAATCAGCGCTTCGCACCAATGTGATTGTTCCAGCGGATGGATGCGCGTACGGCAGCCCGGATCTATTGACGTCCTGGATACCAATGGTAACAACACCCGTCTTCCGATAGCACCCAGTTGGGTGCAATGGTGAGCAAGGCAAGACGAGAGATGACATATGATAATGATACAGTGTGTTGAGCAGATGGTCTCTGGGCTCTACGAAAATTGCCCTCGATGCCGGTGTCCAAATATAATCGTGATAGCCCCTCCATTCCTAACCGAAATCCGAAATGCCCGATGGCCACGAGCACCACGTCGCCCCAGCCTTTCTGGCCCCGACTGTAATTATGGCTGGAAGCATGCCCACCAGCGCTCCACATCCATTGCTTGACGAAGGTAATAGAGCATCATGCTGCCACCCATCCAGTCAGCCACATCTGCTGTAATGCCAAGCAGCTACTTACTCGCCAAAGAGCCACGTCGCTGGCCCAGGTGCTGCGAAATGTTGCTGGCCATCGTAATAACTGTCCTGGGTCAGCATCCTCCTTCCATTGCATATCCACGCAAGGCTTGACTTACTCTGTATATCCCTCCAATTTGCTGCCCCAATCGAACACCCGCACGCCTGCCCTCTCACAGACCGCCCTCCAGCCCTGGTCCATCTGCGTAACCCGCAACATCCGCCCACCATCATTATTGGCCCGCAGGTGGCGCGAGCGGTACATGAGCGGCACTTGCGGTGTGTACTGTGCGCGTATTTGCGAGATGAGCAGTGCGGCTTGCTGTTGGTGGAAGCGGAGCTCATGGAACGAGAGCCCATGCTGGGCAGGCCGTTGTACGGCAAACTCGGAAAAATACTGCCTGCCCATCAGCACCTCCACCCTCGATTCAGAAGCAGGAAACGCACCCCCTCAAACATATGATCTGAATCCCAAAACAGGCTGCTCATGACCACCAAGTCCGGCGTAAAGTTTCCCATCCCGTCCGCAGCCATACGCGGGAGGAACACTTCTGTGATCCTCCCCCCGGCCGTTTTCGGGCGAGGCTCATTCGGCGCGTGCCAGGGGTAGTCCTGGTCGGGCAGGCCGTACCTACTCTTCTGTGAGCCCTTGAATTTGTGCAGAACTGGCAGAAACCAACGTACAGGAACCACACGGCAAGCGTCAGCTCTAGCCTATCAACCCTACACCACCCGCCGGTATGATCCCCCCAGCTATTATATCTCCCCCCCACAGCGTCGCAAAAGTGGTACACATTGTTTCTGTCATGGCTAGCCCCTTACCGTATCAGCCGCGTAGTAAGAGAGTGGGAGGGTACGAGCGCACCTGTCCCCGATGAAGAGCACGCTCTTTCCCCTTGCCCATGCCCCGCCTCCTCGCGCCATCTCCGGCATCAGCCTCTCCGGGGCACCCAGTTCATCCATGTCCCGCTCCGACAGCTCCCCGCTCCTGTCTAGTGTTTCCATGCTGGCGAACTGTGGTTCTGACGCCAAAGAAGGGGGGAAAGGCAGCCAGCGCGTCTCGCTCGCCCCTCCGCCCCAGTAGATCATGCCCGGCCGCCTGAAGGGGTCCACAGGACAGTCCGGCGGGGTGGAGGACGCGCAGCCAGGCCATGCGAGTGCCGGCTCGGAGAGAACGGTGAGGTGGGACAGTTGTGGGCGGGAGGAACTGCGCAGCAGGTAGAGCAGTGTGAGCGCGGCGCTGAGCAGCGCCAGGCCGCCCACGAGCACCATAGGGCGCATTTTTGGGAGCAAGGCCGTCATGGCGGTTGACGAGGACAGGGAGAAGCGCCCCGGGAGCGGCGCTGGCTGCCAGAGGGAGCTGCGCCGTTCTTGGCATGTAGATATTATTGACTGTGTGAATGTTTGAGGCACAACTGTATGGCCGCTCGGCTGGCAGCAGGCGGGCGGCGGGTGAGGGCTTCCGGCCGGGGAGGGCTGTGCTTGTCATTTCCGGCGAGAGATCGACGAGGTGGTGGACATGCCATGACGGACTTACGGAATTCCTCAGTGATGCACAGTGCCCTCCCACACCCCAATGCCACAGGCGAGCATGTCCTCGTGCAGGAGAATCGGTGCGACATTGATCGCCCTGCGCGCACAGCAAGGCAGTGCGCCTTGTGCACCCCTCCCCTCCTCCTCCCTCCGTGCACCGCACCTCCCGCCGTGCACGCCTTGCCCAGCCCACCGCCGCCGCTGAGATGGCGACGGTGCACCCGTCGTGCGCGCGGCCGGACGGGGCCATCGTTACGCGCCCGCCGCCCGAGCCGGGCTGAGCTCATCCCCGCCGCGCCGGCTCGGCCACAATTCAAATACAGTATAAAGCACAGGCCCCGGGCCTCCCATTCCCCACTTTCTGCATTCTAACGCTTACCACCCCCCCTCACTCGCAATACCCCTTCAGCCCACTACCCTACCCTACCCCCTAGGCTACTACTCCCCGTCGGTGATCCTCCCTGCGCATAATGTCCGCCTTCCCCAGCATCGCGCCCCCACGCGCCCCCTCCGCCACCCGCACAATCCTCGTCATCGGCGCAACGGGCAAGCAGGGCAGCGGGATGATCTCAGCCCTGGTCCAAGCGAACAGGCAGGCAAAGCCCTACGAGCCCCTCCCCTACCGCATCCTCGCCATGACGCGCACCCCGGCCAAGTACGAGGCCCTCAAGACCCTCCCGGGCGTCGAGGTCGTCCAGGGCGACTTGAACGACCCGCCCAGCATCGAGGCTGTGTTTAGGGAGCACGGGCAGGGCGGCATCTTCGGTGTGTTCACCTGCCTTGCCTTCCCGGGCCTGGGCAAGCCGGCGGACAGCGAGCTCGCACAGGGCAAGGTGCGCTTTCCCCTTGATTCGCCAAAGTGGGAGAGCGAGCTAATGCGGGAGGCAGCTCGCAGCGGACATGGCGCTCAAGTACGGCGTCTCGCACTTCATCTACTCCTCCTCCGAGCAGGGCGGGGACAGCGAGTCCGGCCCGTCCCCCTCGCACGTCGCCAAGATGGTGATCGAGAACCACATCAAGGACCTGGGGCGGACGAACCCGAGCTTCAAGTGGACGGTGCTGCGCCCGAGCTTCTTCTACGAGAACTTTGACGGCGTCCTCGGTGCCGTCAGCGAGACGCTGCTCGCGAGCAGCGTGCAGAAGGGCACCAAGATCCAGATGGTCGCCAGCGAGGATATCGGCCCCGTCGCGCGCGCCGTGTTCGAGGCGCCCGGCGACGAGTACAAGGGCGCGATGATGACCATCTGCGGGGACATCCTCACGCCGCAGGAGGTCAACGCGATACATAAAAAGGTCACGGGCAAGCCGCTCAGCCGCATCCCTGGGTTTGTCGGCAGTGCGCTGTACGGTGCGTCGCCTTCTGTGTGTTTTGGACAGCGGGCGCAAGTGGCTGATGGCAGGACAGGGATGAACGCGCAGGCGAAGAACCTCGTGATGCACATGGAGCGCGTGCACCAACTGCGCCTGCAGGATGCGGCTGGCTACACCGCGAACGGGGACGCGGCGCGGCGCGCGTACCCGGGGCTGCTGACCTTCGAGAGCTGGATCCTGAGCAAGGGCAAGCAGCGCGGGGGCAAGCGCGACAAGAACTGGAATAACCTGACGATGAAGGAGCTGCTCAAGGGCGAGACTTAGTCCCCGCCTGGGCTTCTCCTTTGCGAGGATTGGAGGATCTGAGGAGGCGGACGGAGCGCATTTCTTGTAGCATGCATAGACCACGCATAATGATAATCTTATACCCGTATATTGTTCGGAAGGTGGCATAAAGTACAGTGAACCGGAGATAGATACAGGACGGAGGCGCTCAACCGCGGCAGTGGTTGAACCCTGCGCCGCAGAACGAGGCTGTGATAAGGTAGACGATGACCTGCGAGTATGTCGGCAACGTTCAACAGTGTTTGCCGGGGGTATAGACTCACGAGCAAGACGATAAAGCTGATGCCAAGGATCTTCTGGTTCTTCCAGAACTGCTGCCTGCGCACGTTCCTCGCCCCGCGGCGGAAAGCGTATGCCTGGCCCGCCATGTTGTCCGTCTTGTCGACCAGAAGCTCGATGCGCTCCCCGCGCGAGAGAATCTGCTCCACGTTCTGCACCATGATGTTCTTGACGCTCTGCAGGTCGGCTTGCGCTTGGGAGAGCGCGTCCGGTGGAGGGGAGGTCGAGTACTGATGCATGAGCTGTACGCACATCAAGATCGGCTTCATATTCCTCCAGCGGCAAGTGGACACGCACCTTGCCAATCTCCTCGGAGAACTCATTCAGCCCGTAAGCCGGAACGTCAAAGATGACCTCCGTCGTGTATGTGGTGGTGAACTTGCGCTGGAGCTCGGTGAGGAAGGCGAAGGGCATGCGCCGGCCGACGCTGTCGTCGGCCATGACGAGGTAGGTGAGACCACCCTCGGAGACGTAGTGGAAGAGGTACTGTTCCCAGACGTAGGTCAGCTTGCTGTTGTTGGGCGGGATCTTGGACAGGATCGTCTGGACCGCTGTCGCAGCCTGTCAGTTGGCAGTCGTCGCCGTTAGGCCATGTGCGACGCACCTTGGGAGAAGTCCCGCCTTCCCTCCGAGTTCTCCGCGAGGATGACACTCCCTCTTGCAACAAGTGCGTGTATGAGCGACATGATTGCCTAGTCCGTTCCTTTGAGGTAATGTAAAGAAGCAGCAGTAGCGTTGGTATGCAGCAAGAGGATAGGGAGCAGCGTCACCGCCTTCCGAGGCTGCGGCGTCCAGCGCTTCTGCACCGCCACGCGGAACCATCCGTTTCAGCCTTCCTCTCCACGTCCCTGCTTTTGGCCAACCTGCGACGCACCCACCAGCCGCTCGTTTCTTCCTCTCCACGTCACAAAATGGTGAGTCCCCACTAGTCATGCTAGGATGGAAGTCTGATATAAGGGCAGTCTGAATCCGACCGCCCCACTTCGCCCATTGGGAACGGCCCCGCACCGCGCACGCAGGGACCAGCAGGTGTCGTCCGGTACGCCAGCCTCAACCTTGCATTCCAGCCTTCCACTCACGCATCATGTAGTCGCCGCGCAGCGTCCTCCAAGGAAGTCGCCCAGCGGCCCAACTCGACGCGCGCAGCCGGCGCAGGCGGAAGCAGCAGCACGATGATGCGTTTGTACACGAACGACGACTCTGCTGGGCTGAAAGTGTGCGTGTCCTTCCGTCCTCTCCCCCTCGCCCGTATTTGTCGTGTTTACAAGTGCTCGTGCTGCATTCTAGTGACCCATACGTCGTCCTCGTACTCTCGATATGCTTCATCGGTTCCGTGTTCTTCCTCCACATCGCGGCGAAGCTCATCAAGGCGTTCACCAAATAAGCTGACCACAGGTCCGTTGGGTGCAAAAACACGGCGGAGGAAGAGGCGTGGGAGCAGCGTGGCGGGAGGGTTCAGGCGGACTTGTATTCTGTATGCTCGCGCATAATACCATTCGTACACCACATGCTTGGGAAAGATATTCGGGTTGAAGTCGACAATTCGATTTGCGGAACACTGTCAGACACGCCTTGTTATGTGGACATGGCCTCGCCGTTTTCCCTCACTCTTTGCTCCGCCGTCGCTTTCAGGGCCAGAAGGTCAATCACACCTCTGCCGAGTACTTTGACGATGCTCCGACAGCCCTTAAATCACAACACACAGCACACAGTGTAGGTAGACGCTAGTGGACTAGCAGTGCGATCGCGGGGCCACCTGGCGATGCCAGGTAACTGCGCATCGCACACGACAATGGATTCACAAACGATGTAAGGACATAAGAGCGCGCAGGAGTTGTACGTAGAGTAGCCAAGCAACGCAGTCTTGTAATGCAGAGCGATCAGAGACGACGACCGCGGCGACCACCCTGAGAGCAGCATCAGTACGAGTAGGGAGAGTAGAAAAGGGCAAAGCACGGACCTTGCGGCGGGTCGAGTCGGTCGGGACGGGAGTGACGTCCTCAATGCGACCGATCCTCATGCCGGCACGGGCAAGGGCACGGAGAGCAGACTGAGCACCAGGGCCGGGCGTCTTGGTGCCCGTGCCGCCGGTCGCGCGGAGCTTGATGTGCAGGGCGGTGATGCCGACTTCCTTGCAGCGCTGGGCAACGTCCTGCGCGGCCAACATCGCAGCGTAGGGGGAGGACTCGTCGCGATCCGCCTTGACCTTCATGCCGCCTGCGAACATGCACCATGTCAGCTACAGCTGCCAGGCCATGCAAGGTGGGAAACGGCACACACCAGTAACACGGGAGATGGTCTCGCGCCCGGACAGATCCGTGACGTGCACGAAGGTATCGTTGAACGAAGCGTAGATGTGGGCAACGCCGAAGACGAGCTCGCCCTCCGCGACCTGGGGGCCGAGGGAGACGGCGGCTTCCTGGGCCTTCTTGACACCTTTGGGCGGCTGGGGGAACGACATCCGGGTCAGCGGGGGTGCATCCAGCGGACGGCGGCCGCTGCGCTGCGCGAGGCTGCGTGTGGGCCGCCCGGGAAGAGGAGGGGACGCACCATGTTGGGCTGTTTGGAGGGGTTAGTAGGGGGACGAGGCTGGTGAGGAGGAGATGCTCGACGTCGACGAGGGCTGCAGCAGACGACCAGCAGCCAAATTTCGACGAGTGAATTGCACCGCCACTAGGCACCGCCACTCAGAGCGCGGAAACGGAGCTGCATCCGACTCGGGAGCGACGACGCGGCGCCGGCGCCCTGAGGTGCGGACTGTGATAATCGCGAACCAGGCCGAGCCTTCCGTGTCCTCTGCGGCGTTCGTTGTCGGTTTTCGTTTCGCGCAATCGCAAACGTGTGTTATCTGGAAGCCGTATTCAATCTCGCCGCAGAGGATACGTAGTGCCCGATTACACACTACTGGACCCGAGCAGAGCTCTCCCTATCAGTCTTCGCTTTCGCACGCCATCGGCGGATAACGCCGCCGAAGCATTGTGCACGCCTGACAGAGGGCGACAGCGTCTTGTCTCGCGCGCAACACGTCAAGATAGTCTATCGTACAGTACATACAAGTGTCCGGAATATGGATGCCAATGCGTATTAATAGTCATAGCCAGTCTCGTCTACGCCGCCGCCGCCTGCCCAGATAAGCGCTTGTGGATCTCCCGCGCCACGGCCTCGCCATCAATGGGCATGTCGGTGCCCTGATACCCGGGCGGATAATGGTCTAGAGCGGGCCGTCAGCACACCACGTAAGGGGGGGAGGACCCCATAGCACGCACTGGCTCCAGGGATATTCGGGTACTGGTCAAACGTGTCGTTGTGCCAGCCGTAGTGCTTGATCCCAAGGTGCCGCGCCGTCCACTCGTAGTCGTAGGCCCAGCCGGTGGGGAAGAAGAACTCCATCACGGCCGTCTTGGGCGTCGGCTTCATCCAGAGCAGAGCGGTGAGGCCGTTTCCGTGGGGCCCGATAAGGATCTAGGCGAGGTTCAGTACCCGCACTCTCACATGACGCTTTGACTCACCGTAGTGCGCGCTGCCAATGCGATCTGCTCATGTCGCGTCAGAGTATCCATAGTGACCACATTGACCTCGTAGCCATGCAAGTCCCTGAGCCTATACAGCGCCTGGACGAGCGTCTGGTGGTCCTCCGCGCGCAGACTCCTTGTGTTCCAGTTCTGCCGGCTCACATAGGTGATCACCGGCTTGTCGTGATTCTTGCTCTTGCGGCCGAGGACGGCCGGCCCGGGGAGGTTGCCCGTCGACACCCGCGCGTCGTCGTCCTTCGTCGCGAAGCGCACGACGGCGTTGCGGATGGGCTCCCACCAGTGCTCGACGGCGCGGAGGTCGAACGCCTGGCTGGCGAGGCGCTGGGCGGGCATCCACCCCGAGCCGCGGATCGCCGCGCCCCGGTCGCACATGACGACGCGCTCGAGGACGTAGGGGCGCTCAAACTCTGCGAGGTCGACAAAGTCCGTGTGGAAGAGCAGCTGCGTGGACGGGAGCGAGGCGAAGAGCACGTATTGGTTCATCCGCGCGTAGTCTCGCCAGGCGCTGGTGTCGACGTGCGGGAAGATCCAGCGCGCGGGGAGGGGAAGCGCCGTCTGCCCGTCCTCGCTGATGGAGGGGGCGAGGGAGCTGTATGCGCGCCAGATGCCGAAGAAGAGCTCGGCGCAGAAGTGGTAGTAGTGCGGCAGCACTGCACACACCGTCAGTACGACACGGTGCGAGTGACAGAGGACGGACTTTGTGCAGACTCATGCGCCCACAGCGTGTTCCCCTGCAGGTTCATCGCGCCCACGCCGAACAGTTCCTTGGCCTGCAGCGGGGTGATGACCTGCATGTCCTTGTCCGTGGGGTCCTGGACCGGGCTGAGGAAGCCCGGGTTGTCCGCGCCGCTGCCGAGGATGTACCTGAGCTCGGGCACCTCCTCCGGCTCGGTGGTGACGACGAACGTGGTGCCGTTCATCATGTACAGGTTCTCGAAGACGGTGAATCCCGGGGAGTGGGAGACGATGCGGGTCTCTGGGGGCAGGGCGGTGCCCCAGTACATGCGGAGATCTACGGGCTCGCTGGCGAGGGAGGAGGGCAGTGTGCTACTCGGCTGGCCGGGGGGGTTGAGGTGTGCCTGGGGCAGCTCGACGGGTTTGGGCAGCTCGAGGGGCTGCGGGGTGGCGCATGGCTGGGCGTCTGGGAGGTGGAAGAGGAGGCTGGGGTTGAATATGAGGACGCAGGCGAGGAGGGAGACGACGGCGACGAGGACGAGCCGCTCGCGCCGCCATGTTGGGAGGAGGGAGCCGCGGGGGCGGGGCATGGGCATGCTCTGCCTCGTTGCGCTGTCCGCTGGGAGGGAGGCGAGGGTCGAGCGGCGTCGTTTGGAGAGGTAGGGGATGGCCAGGACAGGGCCCGCGTTGGAGAATGGCAGGAAGGAGCCAGAGGAAGCGAGTGAGTTATGGATGCTGGGTGCGTTGCGGTGTATGCTGCGTTGTTGTTGTAAATGATGTGAATGGTGCGTCGCAGGGAGCGGGCGGGAGAAGGGTTCGGGCCCTACAGCGTGCCACGGCTGGCGAGGAAGGCGCCCATCCTCCTGTCGCGGCAGGCGGGCGCTGAGGACCGCCGCCGCGTTGAGACAGCCGCCTTGGCCGGGGCGCGTGGCTCGCTTTGCCTCCGCCCCAAGCCATCTTCACTCAGGGACCACCACCGCACCGCCGCACCGCACACCTCGCCCGCCGGCTTATCGGACATTACGGGGCTGGCTGGAATGTGCCCAGCCCCGCATCGCACGGCACTCGCCCACTGCACGGATGAGTGAATTGCGTCTATTTTGCTATACATGACATGCGTCAAATGCCCAGGTAGATAAATGTTATACACGTATTAACAGCTGTCCAGTAACCCAACAACAGTAAATCCATTGTCCTCCATCTGGCACTGGCAAGCGGCTCAAGCCGGCGCCGGCTGCAGCACCATCGCCGGCCCGGGCACAAAGTTCATCCGCTGCCGGTCGTCGCTCACGAGCCGGGCGTACTCCAGGAACAGGCGGTACTGCATCACCGTCGTCATGGTCTGGTCAGCTTGGCCGGGCGGGGCGCGGGGCACGCGGGAGACTCACAGTGTACGCGATCATGTCCTCCTTCCGCCAGTACCGGCCCACCCACTCCCTGCCCGCGGCGGCGATGCGCTCGGCGAGCTCGTCGTTCCCGTCCTCTCCATTCCCGTCCAAGTTGCCATTAAAAAAGGTCAGCACGTCGTACACGTCGCCCATGTCCATGCGGATCGGGACATAGTGCACCCACGGCTGTATGCGGTCCATGTACCACTCGGGGAAGATGGTGGCCTTCATGACGACCGAGTTGGCGGAGAGGAAGGGCTTGAAGCGTGTGCTCCAGCCGTTACCGTCGATGTCGAGGAGGAACTTGTACTTGCGGAGCTTCTGCAACGTCAGCGGCCGCCGCCAGTCAAACATTGTCTCCATCTCCTCGCACGCGCCCCCGTCGCACTGGATCGGCCGGATGATGTACCCCACGTCGGCCATGGCGGGGTTCAGCTCGCCCGCGTCCATCACGTGCGGGGTGCCGACGGGCTGGTCCGAGCGGCGCGCGGGGAGCACAGGGCGGTCGCCGGACTTTGCAGTGAGCGTGCTGACCATGTTGACGCGGTGCGACGTGCGCCAGGGCATGTCCGGGTGGTGGAACACGCCCGTCGTCCAGTCGCGCCAGACCACGCGGTCCTCGGCCTTGTCCGCCCAGGCGATCTCCTCGCTCCCCTCGAACCAGGGGTCCGCGAGGTCGTTAGGCACCGTCAGCACGTCCCCGTGCAGGCCCTCCGTCTTGGAGAGCGAGAAGACGAGCTTCTTGCGCTCCTGCGGGCCGGGGCCCTGCCCGTAGCTGGCCAAGAAACCGGAGACCTTTGTGAGCTGCGGCTGCCAGCACGGGTTCATCGCCTTCCTGTGGTCCGCAATGAAGTACTTTTCCGTCTTGTCGAGCGCGCCGGCGTTCGCGTCGTACACCGTCTGCCGGAGGTACGAGTTCGGCGGGCAGGCGCTCGCCCACCCGCGGTAGGTCATATCAGGCTTCTCAGCCCATTTGACGTCTGCGAATTGCATAAGAACGCAATCCCCGCACCAGTCAAGAAGCACTCACAGTCCTCATCCTCGACCTTGTCCTTCAATATCTGGTTAAACTCCCAATCGTTAAAGTCCCCCGGCCCATCATCCGAGCGGAAGGTGACCTGCCACGGGCCCGTCGCCTCAATCAGGTCCCTCTCCACGCCGCCCGTCCCGTTCCCGCCCGTCTTGTCCGCGTCGTACCCGCGCATGAGCTCGAGCTGGGCCTTGACCCGCTGGCTAAGGGCGTTGATGACGCCCGGGTTGTCGCCAAAGTTGAAGCTCTCCACGCGGATGCTCTGCGCCGACGGGTCAGAGACGATCGTGAACGTGCCCATGCTGCCGACGTTGGCGTTCTGCAGCGCGCGCACGGCCCGCGGCGTGTAGGCAAAGTACGGGCCGAGGTCCTCGAGGATCTGGTCGTACTCGTCCGGCAGGGACACGTTGTGCTTCTGTACGTACTCCCACCTGTCCAGCAGTGTCAGCCTCGGCCATGCCAGCCCTGCATAGAACGCACCACTTATCGAACCCCCTCGGCGGGGGGCGCTGGTACCTCCTGCCGTACTCAGCGACGGCCTGGTCGAGCGTCCTGCTCTGCCTGTCGAGCTTGTCCTGCCAGTCCAGCTGCGCATTCTCGATCAGGTCGTAGATGGGGTGGCGGCCCTTGGGGTTAGTCTGGACGAGCCCGTTGGGGAGGTAGGTGTGCTTTGGGAGGGGGGAGGAGGAGCGCGGGGTGTATGTGTCGGTGTAGGAGGGTTGTTCGGCGTGCGTTGGGGACTGCTTGGATTCCAGGGTTAGCGACGGCAAGGGGGTGGGACAGACAGGCAGGGGCAGCGCACGAGGAGGATGAAGAGCATGGCGAAGGCGAGCACGCAGGTGACGGCGCCCGCGCCGAGCATCGCGGCGCGGGGGATGCGCCGTCTTGCGCGGGTGAGGGTGATCCTCCCCGGGCTCGGTTTCCGTTTTTCTGAGAGGGCGGCGATGCTCATGGCGAGGGGTGTATGCGGGGGGGGGGGGGGGGGGGGGGGGGGGGGGGGGGGGGGGGGGGGGGTCTTGAGGCGCTCTCTTGGGGCCGGGCTGGATGGCTATATGTGTCCCGTGGAAGCACTGGCGGTTCAGCAGGGTGAAAGGGGCCGTGGGTGGCCACGTTCCTTGCGGGCTCGGATGCAGGAGGGGCGGGAAGGGAATGATGCACCGCAGACGATGTATGCATCATGCCTGCATGCATCAAGGCCCTCACCCTAAGCCGCCCATCGGAATCCGAACCTTGCGTGCCAGGCGCGGGAGAGGGAGGACCCCAGTCTCGGGAGGCGCGCTGCCTGTCTCGCTCCAAGCCAGAGCATTTTCTGCCTCCGCTACCGCGGGCAGGGAAACACCGCCACCCGCCACCCGCTAGCCCATCTCCATGCCGCCCGGAGTCGGACCCCGTCTGCCCGCCCGCCGGCCACCCGAGGACGCACCCGTGTTCTGGGTGATGGGATACGATAGGGTAGACCGACTTGCAACGTGCCCGCTCGGGTTTGCGCGCATCCGATCTAGAACGGCAGGTGCTGGAAAGGGGAACGGAGAGGATGATGGAAAAGGTGTTTTGGAAACAAGACATGGACTGGACAAATCTCTGTCTCTCGCTCGCCAGCCGCCCCCCGCCGTTCCCGGTCGGCAGGGCGGGCACGCGTCAATGTCGATGATGGCACGGGCGCGTATCGCACCCTCACTCAGGGATGGCTGGCGCTGGGCGGTGATTTACGATGCACATCGGAGCACATCCATACCCTCCGGTCCTCCTCCCCACCACACCCCTTCCCTCCCACCGCAGATTCATCCTCCCCATAGCTGCACCTGCACCCCACACCCCCCGGTCTACAAACAACACTCAGACAACACACAGACAACACACAGACAACACACAGACAAACACCACACAGATGCCCTCCCTGCGGCTCTACCACAGGCGCATCTTCCCCTCCCGCCGCCTGCGCTTCGGCTACCTCGGCCGGCTCGTCCTCATCCTCTGCGCCCTCGTCCTCCTCCTCCGTCTCGGGAACTACGGGCACAGCACCACCGCGCCCTCCTCGCCCTCCGCGCCCTCCCCCCCCACCCGCTCCTCATGGACATCCGGCCGCTCGCCCCTCTGGCGCCGCCCCTCCTCCCCGCCGCGCGCGCCGCCCAAGCCCGCGGCCAAGCCCTACGCCTACTGCAAGAAGCACGCCGCGGAGGACTGGTGGAGCCGCAAGTTCTCCAAGCACAACCTCGACCTCTCCCGCGCGTACATCGGCAGCGGGTGGCGGTTTAGGGACGTCGTTAGGAGGGCGGCCAGGGGCGAGCCCGTCACCATGGGCGTTATTGGCGGGTCTGGTGCGTTCGCCCAGATCCCTACTAGCGGGAAGTACTGACGGGGGCGGTGTGCAGTCTCCGCGGGCCACGGCGTCAAGCCGAACGAGACGTTCCACTACCGGATCCTGCAGCAGTGGAACGCCAACTTTTTCAACCACCGGCGGAACGCCATGATCGACTCTTCCAAGCCGGCGACGGGGAGCGACTACTTCTCGCTGTGCTTCCGCGAGATGCTCCCCGACAACGTGGACATTGTGTTCGTCGAGCTGAGCGTGAACGACTTCCGCGAGGTCGAGGCCGCGATACAGTACGAGACGCTCATCCGCTCCCTGCTGAGCCTGCCGAGCAAGCCCGCCGTCGTGGCCATCAGCACCTTCGCGCTGCTCTTCTCCGAGGGGTAAGCGGGCTCCTCCTCTTGCGCGCGCGGCAGTCGTCTGACGCCTTCCGCGCAGGATCAGCACAGGGGGCGATATCCATCTCGGCGTCGCAGAGTACTACGATGTCCCCGTGATCAGGTACCGTCCTCCCTCGCTTCCCCGCTCGCTCCCGCTGCCTCGGCACTAACCTACCCCTCCAGCCTGCGAAACTTTGCCGTGCCGAAGCTGATGGACGACTATTCCACGGAGAACCACCTGTTCTGGAACGAGCGCGATGGCCTCGACTTGAGGCACATCAACTCCCTCGGACATGAGCTCCTGGCGGACTTTACGACCGCGTGGATGAAGGACGTCATTTGCGAGGAGATGGATCCGGAGGTGCGTGATGGCTTCCCAGCACTGCTCCGTACTTTAGTGCCTCGTGCTGATGGGACTGTCAGAAAAACTCGACCGAGGAGGCGGACTTTGACCTCGAGGAGCGCCCCTGGTGGCAGAGCACCGAAGGGCTCGGCGAGGTTCCCCGCGTGCGTCCCCTCCCCCATTGGCGCCACAATCCCTGCAGCCCCTGACCGTTCCCCTCCTACAGATCCGGATGACAACACAGTGGGACCACGAGACGTACGACGCCGTCAAGAGCCCGATCTGCATCAGCACGACTTCGGACCCGCGGCTCTCCCCCTCCCGCGTCGACGGGTGGTACTACGAGGAGGCGACGTCGGACAAGATGTACTGGACGTCGGGCACGTCCGGCAAGCAGATCTCGTTCAAGATCTACGTGGACACGGGCACCGTCGGCATCTTCTTCTTGAGGAGCATGAGGCAGGGCTTGGGCAACGCCGGGTGCTGGGTGGACAACAAGAGGGACTATGGGGTGACCGTCAGCGGGTACTGGAGACACCCAGTGTGAGTCCTCCCTCCCTCCCTCCGCACCGATCCGCGTGGTCGCTCACATAGTCGCGTCCCCCCGCAGGAGCATCGCCCAGTACGCAGAGATAGACAGCCAGGTAGAGCCCGGCATGCACACGCTCACGTGCGAGATCCTCCCCGGCACGCTGGACCCGGGCGGAGGGCACATCTTCAAGCTCATCGGCATCGTCTCCATGTAGATAGATGTACCGAGGGCAGAAATCGCACGATAGACGGTAGATAGGACGGACACTTTCTCTCTCTTGGGCATTTCATCGCACTGTACACTGTACGATAGACACACCGCATGCTGTTGATACCATAATGGATGGGCATTTGAGTCGCGGAACTTGTATGGTATGGGGTATAAATATGCAAAACCTATGCTCTCGAACACAGTGGATGATAGGGTATATGAATAATGTAAGTGCGTGTGCTGCTTCCCCGATGCTAATGTGGCTTGCTCTCGACCCGTGCGAGTATCCTCCTCCAGGTCGCAGCGTTGTCCCTCAAGATCGAATCCTCGTACTCGTCCCAGCCCGAGTACGTCGTGTAGTTGAACCGGTTTCCAGAGATCGCCACGCCGTCTAGGAGGTCACGGCCCGCGCGAAGTCGGGCGATCGCCTCAGCGTCTGTCATGCTGCTTGGGCGGACTACGACGGCTGGAGGCGCCAGGTAGGCGTATGACCGCAGATGGGCAGGGGAGGCGAGAACAGGAGTCTGCAAGACATCGTTAACTCGCTTCGTGGTCAGGCTGGAGCATGCACTCACGCGAGTCATGAGTGCTGCCGGTATGGAGGACGACGCAACAGAGGTGAGGTAGCTGTCGGCCGAAAAGGCCGGAATCAACACGTCCTGCATGGTTTCAGTCACAGCCATTGGAGGAATACCAAGCAAGCTTACCATTTCGGACAACTCGCCATAGAACTCTGAGAAATCAGGACTGTCCCGTATGAGCACTACGTTCTTCATCTCCTCTGGTATCTTTGGCTCGCGTATGCTATGGCCGATCAGGTGGAGCGTGAAAGGAGTGGGGACGCTGCCGTGAGCGGGCTTCGCGAGTGGAGTGAAGGGGTTGCCCTCTGCCGCTCGCTGGTAACCCCATGAGTGAGGATCAGCTGGAACAGCTATTCAGTGATGTTCAGGGAGACAATTGAGATAAACAAACCTTTAATCATCTCTAAGAGCTCTGAGATAAGCCCGTCATAATCGCGCCGTAAGGTATCAATCGAGCCTTGGATGACGAACTTGCTGGGAACTCTTGATTTGCGAACTGCATGAGGATCTTCGAGAGCCGGGAATAGCTTCAGATTTTCAGCTGGACGTCCGACGACGAATAGGAGTCCAACGCACCGGCACGAAATAGTCAACCGGAATCCTGTCCCAGCTCACATCGTGCTCCTCCGCCGCCCAGGTGTCGAAAAGGTCCGCCGCAGCCCGGCGCGTATGCGGGGACAGCGTCAACGCCGTCAGTCTTCCCTGGGCACCGATCTCGGCCCACTGCTGTTTGGCCTGGCCGACACCTCCCTCGTTCGGTGTATGCACAAGGCAGACAACGTGAGCGTTGCTCTCATTGAGAGCCATGAAGATGTGGGTCTCCCACCAGAGCGCCCAATGACCTATCGTATGCGGTGAGCAAAGATACGGGGTCCTATTCTTGAAACTTACAGCTGTTCAGGACAACGATATCATACTCTCCCGCGCGGATCGCATCCTCCAGAGGGCCAGGCTGGAAGACACCAGTGTCCTTATCCTGGACGATCTTCTCGTACCCATCTGGGAAGAATCGATGCAATACTTCTCCAAAGCGATAAAGATATGGGGAAGAGCCTAGAATAACTGTATGAGTCTATGGGGAGCCAATCCCGCTCGCGGAACTGACGGTATACTCGAGGCTTGATGCCCAGTCGTTGGAGGTCATTGATGACAGCCCCGAGCACCTCCATATGGAACTCTTCCTGTTCCACCACCGCGACCCTCAAATGCCCCAGCGCCGCCTGCTCCGGCCCAACAAGCTCCCCTTCGCTCGATGCCAACCAATGCAGCTCACTCGTGCCCAGGACGACCTGGTTCCGGAACAGCCAGAGGACGCAGACGACGGTGACGAATATGCAGAGCACGAGGTAGGTGCGTTGCTTTTGTTTTGCGGCGAGGGAACCAGGCTGCATCCTTGAGTTTTTTTAGCTAGACGCAATCCCACTAAGCCTGCTCAGTGGTCCAGTGGTGCCACGGCCAGATGGATATGGATATGAGATGAGACGGGATGAGAAGTAGAGGACGGTAAGGACAGTGAGTGAACGGAAGGGGCAAGCTGGGGTCCGACACTTCTTCTTCAAGGGTAGTATTTGAATCGGGCGTGGCGCCCGCCCGAAGTACAGCACTGAGACTGGCGTCATCACGAGCCGACAAGGCGGGCGATTCTGTTGCAAATAAATGCATGCAAGGCCAGCGAACAACAGAACCAACGGCGTGGTTGGAACTTGGACTACGGGTCGTCAAGCAGCAAGGGTTCTGCCGGGGATGCCGCGCGTAATGTTGGCCTGTCCGGAATGACGGGAGCGAATTTGGGTGTATGTCCACCATGTGGGCATCTCAATGCTGCACAGGAGCATGCACGGAGGACAAAGAGGGTATGGTATGGAGAACACATCATCATCATATACAACAGCGACTACAGCGACGGCGCGGCGACCCGTCTCTCCAAGCGTAGTATGCGTACAGCAGCTGTTCACCAGAGCCCGGGGAGGAGAGAGAGCAAAAGGGAGTCCTACATACACCTCCGCATCACGTCCAGCGTGCCGCGTAGGATCAGTATGCCTGCCTGCTCAGTACCCCACGCCCTCCCTCCAGCTCTGCCAGTGCTTCGGGCCCTGGTACTCGCCCAGCAGCTGGGTCTCGATGACCTCGACGACGGTTGGCGGGTGGACGGGGATGGAGCGCACCTTGTCCGTGTTCCAGTCGTCGTAGTTGACGTCGGCGAGCGTGGGCGGGGTGAAGAAGGTGTCGTTCTGGATGGTGTAGTATGCGTGGCCCAGCACGCCGGCTGTCCACTCGTAGTCGCGCGCAAAGTTGGGCGGGCGGAACATCTCCAGCACGGCCGAGCGCGGGTGGGGGGGCATCATCAGCTGGTGCGTGAGCCCGTTGCCGTGCACGCCGAGCATGACGGTCGTGCGCGCGGCCCAGAGCAGCTGCTCGTCCCGCGCCATCGTCTCGCCGACCATGAGCTGGAACTCCCACTTGTGCTTCTTGCACATCGCCTCGAGCGCCGCGACCAGGAGCTCGTGGTCCTCGTCCCTGAGCTTGCGGCCGGTACGCTGCCGGCTGATGTACGTGATGACGGGCTTGTCCGCCTTGCCCGGCGCGAGCGGCGGGTCCATCGCCCGCAGGCCGATGTCGAGCACGGCGTTGGGCACACCGGCGAAGGAGAGGATCCTCCTCCGGGCCGACTCGTACCAGAACTGGTTGCGCCCCAGGCCGCCGGTGCCGAACTCGCCCCCGCCGACTTGCCAGGGGCTCGCCGGCGTGCGCGAGGTTGCGCCCGTCGGCCCGCCGCTGAAGGCCGCCGTGCGGTCGATGAAGAGCGCGGCGGGGAAACGGAAGACCTTGCGCGAGTCGTGCACTTGCTTGGCCATGTTCTCCCACGAGGGCTGGTACATGGGCGTGGCCTTGGGGAATTGCGCATGCTACACGGCACGTTAAAGACAATTTTTTCTGAGCAGAAGAGCAAACGCACGAGGAAGAAATGATCGAGCCCGGGGCCATCCGAGAATCCCTCCTCGTCGCAGTGGATGAAGATGAAGCGATCGGGCACCGGCGCGTTGACCTTGCCATCCGGAGCGGGCATCGAGTCAAAGTTAGTGATGACGCGCTCAGTGCCAAAGAACAGCTCGGCAGCGACATGGTAGTAGTGGCCTGTCGCACCGGTCAGAGGGCATATATCACAGTTGGAGGGAGAGACCCACGGAGGAACTGGGTCGGGTCGTTGACGAGCACGGAGAAGCCGTCCACGTCAAACACCCTATCCTCCCATATCCGCGCCGCCTCCTCCTCGGACAGCACGTCCATCTCCTTGGGCCCCGGCACCCTCTCCTTCTCATTCTCCGCCAACCCGGGCAAGCCGGTGCTCGTGATCAGCTCCCTTGCGGGCCAGTACCCGTCGCCGAGCCCGCCCTGGTCCTTCTCGGCGACGATGAAGAAGGTGCCGTTGGAGAAGTACAGGTTCTGGAAGACGGTCCAGCCGGCCGAGTGCTGCACGAGGGTGCTGGGGGTTACCTGGCGCGGCGGGGGAGGGGGGAAGAAGCGGTCGTTCCCTGTCAGGACTGGCTCGGGCGGAGGGGGAGGGGTGGGGGGCGGGGCCGGCTCGAGCGGGGGCGGCTCGAGGATGCCCGAGTAGCGCGGGGGCACGTCGGGCAGGAAGGGCATCTCGTCCTCGAGGCCCTGTGGGGACGGGGGGTGGAGGCCGGGGTCCTCCTTCCACTCGTCGTGATCCTCCTCCTTCCATTGGGTGTGCTGTTGCAGTTGTTTCTGATGGTGTTGCTGGTGTACCGGGTATTGTTCAAAGATGGATGAGAGGGTGAGGTGGGAGCCCGTGGATGAAAAGGAGAGGAGGTAAAAGAGGGAGGAGACGATGAGGACTGCGAGGAGGCCTGATCTGCTTGAGAATCTGCGCGTGACTGTGCGGGAGGGCGCGGTGATGATGCGGGATATATGGCGTCGGTGCATGGTGGGCTGGGGGTGAACGAATGGGGGCGCGACGACGCCGAGCAGGCTGGCGGCAGGAGGGAGGGTGGATACAGTAGTAACGGGAAGGCGGCGTTTTCCGTGTGGACGGCAATGTCGCGTTCCATGGGGACCCTCGCCGTGCCAAGCTCTCTTCTCACATTTCTCACGCGACTGCTCCCGCACACCGGCCACCGTCACTGACTCAATTGACAACCGGGCGAACGATCTGACCTATCTCGATCATATGCCAGCAGGGTACTGAACGGCCCCAACCTCAATGGACATGCTCGCCCGCATTCCCGCTTCCTGCTTCCTACTGCCTACTTCCTGCTGCTCGAAATCACTGTCCTGCCCAACTGACAGCCTCATGGCTGCCCCAGGATCTCCGCGATGGCCCGCAGCACACTCGGGGCACTTGACGACGCGCATCAGAAGAGCCCGTATTTGACGCGCAGGGAGCCAACTCACTGGACAACAATGTTCGGCCCGTGCATGCCTTTGAGCGAGATGGGCCCGGGCTGGTCGATGAAGTACCTGCGCGCAGCCAACACTCTGTCAGCTGCAATGCCCTTGTCTACCACTCTAGAGGAGAGCCCGCAGCGCCCAGGCCATAGCCCACCCACACACAGCACGCTGGAAAGGACGTACGTGTCATTCCAGAACCCGCGATACTGGTGGCCGAGCTGCTTAGCCGCCACCTCATAGTCGACCCTGAACGCGCCCGGGTAGTGGACCTCGAGCAGCGCGGAGCGCGGGGAGCGGGCCATCCACAGCAGGTGCGTGAGGCCGTTGCCGTGCACGCCGAGCATGATCTGCGCCGGTTTGCCTCGTCAGCACGCGCCGGCCGGGAGCGACTGGCGACTGGACTGGACTGCAGACGGCGCAGGGAGGGAGGGAGGGAGGGGGACGCACCGTCGTCTGGGCGGCCAGCGCGACCTGCTCAGCCTTGGCCAGGTCCTCCATGCGCACCACGCGCAGGTCGTAACCCAGCGACTCCTGCCCCGCCTCAAGCGCCGCGACGAGCGCATCATGGTCCTCCTCCACCAGCCGCCGCTTGGTGCCCTGCCGCGAGATGTACGTCACGACCGGCCTTCCCGGACCCGGACCCGGACTCGGACGCGGACGCGGACTCGGTGTCCCGCTATCCAGCGCGCCGCGCCGCGCGAACCTTAGCACGCTCCTCCTGACCGGCTCCCAGAAATGCCCCGCCCAGCCCAGGCTGAACGCCTCGGCGCTGCACTTCCTCTCCCTCCCGGCGTGCGGGCCGTTCTCGGCCGCCCAGCGGTCAAACAGCACCGCGCGGTCGAACACCCATGTGTACCCGGGCGCGAGGGCGGCGAGGTCCGCCCAGTCCTCGGCGAAGAGGAGGGCGGGCGGGGTGGGGAACGCCGCGTGGAGGAGGAAGGGGAGGAAGTGCGCACGATCCCGCCAGGAGAAGGAGGGGACGTGCGGGTAGACGATGCGCGCCGGGGGCGCGAGGGACGTACGGCCCGAGGGCGGGGAGAGAGGGTCGAGGGACATGTACGTGCGCCAGAGGCTCAGGAGGATCTCTGTTCTGAGCGTTGGCAGGTACGCTGCGGCTGGTGGGCGGGGGCTTACCGGCGCCGAAATGGTAGTAGTGCGCGGCGAACTGGGCGTTCTCCGTGATCAGGAACTGCCGAACGCACGAATCCTCAGCCCTCTTCTCACGCCCACCGGCCACCAAGCCAAAGCCCACTCACACTCGTCCCGCTCAGCACCACCGGCACCCTCCCGAACCTCCTCCGCGCCTGCTCCGGCGAGATGACGGCAAAGTCGGCTTGCGACGGCCGGGGCGGGTCTGAGCCGGCCACGCTGAGCGGGCCGCCGGAGGAGGTGATGTACCGCGCATCCGGGACGCGCTCCGGGTGGGAGGTGACGAAGTAGAGCGTGCCGTTGTGCGCGTAGAGCCGGGTGAAGATGCTGTTCCCTTGACCCCCGCCCGGGCATCCGTCAGCCGTCACCCCAGTGCAGTGCAGGGAGCGGGAGTGCGTACCTGCAGCGTGCACGAGCAGCTGCGTCTCCGCGAACGCCCCGTCCCAGCCGACGAGCGGCTCAGCATGCGCGCTCCCGTCGTCCGCGCCAAACAGGCTCTGCTCCCCCTCCCCGACCCCCAAGCCCGCTCCCAACCCGAAGCGGGGGAGCGACCACTGCGCGCGCGCCCTGGCCGATTGCGTGCCGGACGCGGGGGAGAAGCCGGCGTTGCTGCTGGTGTTGGCATTGGCATTGGGGGGCCCGTTGAGGGTGGCGGCGATGTATGAGAGGCCTGCGAGGGTGAGGAGTGCGCTGATGACGGCGCGCAGGCGGCGGGCGAAGAAGCCTGCCGATGTCATCCCCTGTGCTGCACTAGTGGTTGGGATGTCGGTTGAGAGCTGGCTGGGGGGTTACTGCGGGTGCTGCGGCGTGGGGAGGGGAGGGAGGACAGATGCTCGGGAGGGGGGGCTAGTAACTGCCGGACAACGACGGCGCGGCGGGTGCTCGCTCGTTAGCAGGCGCATGTTCGGCACCTTGACCGCGATACAGAACACATGTACACTGCAACATCCAGCCCAGCACACAAGCCGACGATCGTGCAGAGATCACACCGCACACGTAAAGGGCGCAGGAAGCAACATGATGCCCATCCAAGGAACCCGTTGCCCGAGTTCCGCTGGCTCGGGCGGCCGATCACGAACGATATACCGACTCCGGGACATGACAGGACAGGAAGACGGTGTCTATTGACTTGGCGGCCCCTTTCAGGCCCGCTCGCTCCCTATATATAGTCCCTACAGGACAAAGCCCATGTCGTCCCGGGCGTCGCTCATGAGCCGCCCGTACTCCAGCAGGAGGCGCCACTACCGGATGCGGTCAGGCGCGGTCCACGTGGCTGAGTGGAGAGGATAAGGAAGTGGGCTGACCATGTACGCGACCATGTCCTGCCTGCGGTAGAACGCCTCGCTCCACTCGCTCCCCGCCCGGGCGATCTTCTCGGCGAGGTGCTCGTTCGCGGCCCTCCCCGTGCCGGCGAGGCTGCCGACGTCGCCGCGGAAGAAGGTGAGGATGTCGTACAGGTCTGTGTAGTCCAGCTTGAGCGGCACGTAGTGCACCCACGGCATGATCCGGTCCGTGTACCACTCGGGGAACACCGTCGCTTTCAGCAGCACCGACTGCGACGACATCAGCCGCTTGAACGCCGGCGAGCCCGTGTCCCCGTCGACCTGTGTGCGCCGGTCAGGAGCGGTTGGCTACATTCAAATCACCGACAGCCACTCACGTCCAGCACATACTTGTGCTTGCTCGGCAGCCCATCCCCACCCCCGGCCTCCCACCGGAACACCTTCCCCATCTTCTCACACTCCTCCGGCTCGCACTCCACCGGCTGTCCCGTGAATGCGACGTCCGCGAACGCGCTGTTCAACACCGACGTGTCGCGCTCGAGCGGTTCGCCGACAGCCCCCGTCTTCGACTGCGCGGGAGGGAGCACCGCCCGCGCGCGCTTCTGCTCGTTGAGCGTCGACACCAGGCGCGAGCGGTGTGACTGCGCCCACGGCGTGCTGGCATTGTGCACGATATCGTTCGGCGCCCCGCGCTAACACGGCGTCAGCACAGTGCGCCCCTCATCGACAAAGAGCACCATACCCAGAACACCCGCCCGTCGTCCTTCTCCGCCCAAGTCGAGTCGCCCACCGGGCCCTCCACCCACCCCTCCATGCTCGGCGCGAGCACATCCCCATGCAGCACGCTCTTCGTGTGCGCAAACACGACCCCGCGCTCACCCGGCCCTCCGTGCGCCGCAGTGCGCCGGGAGGCGAAGAAGCCGGAGATGTGCACGAGCTCGGGGTGGGTGCACGGGTCCAGGAGCTTGTGCTGCGAGTAAATGAACGTCTTGGGCACCGGGTCCGGGAGCGGCAGCTTAGGCCGGCGCGGGTACTCCTCGCGGAGGGGAGAGTAGGGCGGACACGCCGCCGCCCAGCCCTGGCGGCTGCTCTCCGGCTTGTCGGGCGTGTCGAACGCGTCGATATCTGCGGATGATGAGCATTGGCCAATAGGTAGGGGCGGGAGCAGCATACATTCCCCGTACTCAGCCGCATGCAGCATCTTGTCGTTCACCTCCCAGTGGTTGAGCTGCACCGGCCCGTCCAGCGCGAACGTCATCTCCCAGTCGCCCGTAGCGCGCACGACCTCGCGCGCGACCGTCGTCCACTGCCCCTCCTGGTCCCTCCAGCGCTCGTCAAACCCATGGATGAGCTCCATCTGCGCGGCGGCTTTCTGCAGCGCCCCCTGCGTCTCTGACTCGCTGGCGTTCAGCCCGGAGAGGGTGATGTCCTGCAGGGAGGTGTTGGAGGCGAGCGACCAGGAGCCGGCGAGCGTGCGCGTGGCGTTCTGCAGCTGGCGCAGGTCGGCGGGCGTATACGCCCAGAACCGCTCCAGGTCATTCATGATCTGGTCATACTCGTCCGGCAGCTGCACTCGATGCCGCTCGACGTACATCCACCTAGGCCGTGGTTCAGAGGAACGCCTGCGGTGGAACGGTGCTGCTCACCACGTGTCGAACCCCCGCGGCGGCAGCCGTCCATACCGCCTCCGGTACTCGGAGACAGCCTGGCGCAGCGTGCGGCTCTGCCTTTGCATCTTGTGCTCCCACTCGTGCTCCCCGCCCTTGATCAGGTCGTATATCGGGTGCCGGGCGCCCGGGTTGACCTCGAGCAGCCCTGTATCGAGGTACATGTGCTCCTCGCGGTGGAGGAACGTGTGCTGGTGGGCACGCGCAAGCGCGTGCGCGTGCGTCACCGTCCACGCGCGGCCGAACGTCTGGTCCAGGTACCCCGGAGTGTAGAGCGCCTCGGAGATGCGCTGGACATGCTCTGTGGTCCCGAAGGGGGTGAACAAGAGGGCGAAGGAGATGCAGCAGGCGAGGAGGGAGATGAACCGGCGCAGGACGCGTGGCGCACCCATCCGCGGTATTTGTTTCGTCAGGAGCAGTCGGGGCATCGCGGTATCGTGAGGGTGATGAAAGTGCGGGGGCAGCAGAGAGATGCAGAGGGCGGGTAGAGATGGGCGGGTTGGAGCCGCGCACGAGGGGAATATGGTGGCACGGGCGGGCCAAGGGTCGATGATAAAGTACTATGCCGATGCATACGTGGGCATAGGAGGTCCATTGCCAATCAACACCGGTTAGCTCTGGTAGGATAGTAGTTCGAGTGTAAGCGCTCGCTTCGGCAGCAGGTCATGGAAGGCAGGTGACGGGTGACGGGATAGTAGTGCTATCTCACAGCGTAGTTGGGACCCTGACTGGCACGCCAAGCGCTCGGGACCGATTGGCAGGACGACGGCCACGACATCTCATACCATAATGTCCCTCTCGCCCTGGGTCGCATCACCCTCACCCGGCACTCACTGGACGTGTCGCGAGAGGCAGGTTGCAGTCCAAACCTTGCGCCACAACGGCAGCGCCCGCTGTCCCGCAGGAACCAGGGGCACACCTTACCTAACCCTTGCTCCGTCCCGCTGGGGCAGTCTCGGCCGGCCGCTTCCCGGCCTTCCTGCGTTAGCCTCGTCCTTAGGGGACAGTCCGGACTTTATTCTGTCAACTCCGCGCTGTCCAACGCCACACGTACGCTGAACCCTTACCGAGCTGTCAGCCAAACAGAACTCTGGAAGCTCAATCTAGCTCTTCGATATCAGTCGGCTGGCTATATGGGACGGCCAGCAGCGGTATTGCTATTCATCATCGTCTTTAGGGGACGGACAAGCTCAAAATAGCTCAAAGGGTTGTGGCGCCGTTCAGGCGAAATGGACAACCTCGATGTGTTCCCCTTATCTGATGAGTGGTCTTGAAAAAAAACGACAAGCTCGATATTACCCATCACCTTTGCGCGGTCCACAGGGACGAAGAAGCTCGATATTACCCATCATTTGCTTCGCTGTCTGCGGGGGACGGAACGGTGACCCTAGACTGGCTCCATCGCAAGAACGTGACGGGCCCCTTGGCCCAACTCTGCACGCGCCTGCTCGCACACACGCTGAACGTGCTCTTGTGCGTGCCCACGAACCCATCGGCCAGGGAGTGGATCGCGCTGTCCAGGAGCACAGTGTACCTATGGAAGTGTCAATATCAATTTCTCGCCCGCTGCAGACACATAGGGCTGGGATTCACCAGCAGCCATAGCGCTCGCATGTGCCCTCCTTCTCATGGTCGAGGTAGTACCACCCACGCTCCCGGATCGCAGCCCACCATTCCGGGTTCGTCTCGTCGCTCGAGACGAAGACGTATGGCGCGTGTAGGCCCCGCTCCACCAGCTGATCCTGGATCTCCTCAATCGCTGCTGCGACCTGGTCGTTGTTCGGCATGCACGTCCCTTCGCCGGCGGCACACGATTCGGACATGTCTCCCCGCCGTAGGTGCACGGAGATGTACTGCAAGCTGATCAACAGTGCCCCGATGAGGAAAATCAACTCTTACAGGCGGCGTGGGACCATTATCCGGCACACCAAACACGCGGTTCACCTGCTCCCTGGCGAGCACCTCGATCTCCGGTGTCCACCGCAGATGTCGCCCAACCGAGTTCCACACCGGGTCCCAATCGCGACTCCAGTGCTCCACCGCGTCCAGCGTGCTGTAGAAGAGCGAGTCGAAGCACATGAACTGGTCGTCTGGCTCCAGCATCACTTGGTTCTTGTCTGACGGCTGGGTGAGGTTCTGCGAGAGCGCGAATAGGCGCTCGGAGGGGTAGCCGAGGTGCGCGAGCTTTGTCAGGTCCGTGTATTGGCGCGCTTTGTCGAGGATGTATCGGTCCGCTGACGATGGCAGAATTATAGCTCATCCCATGTGCTGCTCATGCGACTCACGGTCAAGATCGGTGTACGAGATATCTGCCAGGATCCATCAGCACTACACCCTTCAAAGACTTGCGAATGCGCATACCCAACTTCAGAAGAGTTGTCACGGGAGACCGCGCATGCTGTCTCCCCGCAGCGCTGAACGCGCTCCAGCAGCCCAATGTCTCCCACTTCTCCCACTCCGCCTCCGTCCCCAGAAGCACCGACGGCACTATGCCCTTCAAGTCATGCCACTCGATGACCTCGATCGTCAGCTGCGCCCTGAGCAGGTCGAGGTCGAACACTTGGCCGAACGACAGCGGGCCGGCGCTCCGGGGGAGATGCCAACCGGGAACGAATGCGGGCAGGACGGCCGTTCGATCTGTGTACCATGCAAAGTACAGGAGGCTCAAGTATGTGTACACTTGGTTGGCTGCGCTCTGTATGTGAGTGCTCTTGAGCAAACCTGACGGAGCGACAAACATACTGAACCCGTCTGTAGCGAACGTCGTCACATATTTCATGTCGTCCCTCAGGCGGTCTAGACGCCCATCAGCGTCAGTAGCGTACGAGACGATTGCGACAAGCCTCTGAAATGACCAGTGATCGGCCCTTCAAGATGTGGTGAAGAGGCCTCCGGGTCAACCCGGTCAATCCATTCACTCTTCCACGTGCGGTGAACGTCACGCTGACGAGTCTCCATCAACGTCGGACCCGTGTACCAGAGATTGATGCCAATCAGCACCAGTACGTTCACCAGCAGTAGCAATACTCGTGGTCGACTGCGGAGAAATAGCCTCCCTCTCGTCCACTGGAGGCAGAGCCTGCCTTCGGGGTCCTCGATCCTGGGCAAGAAAGGGCGGACATCGTTAGCGGTTTCGTCGCCCATCCCGAGGCTGTCGTTTGCGCCAGGCTGCTCTCCCTCCTCGACACCGTGCAACGGCAGTTTCTGATAGTGCGAGCCGTTCCCGACCATTTGTACTGCGTAAAAGAAGAGGGTATGATAAAGACCTAAATACCGAAGGGAGAGCAAGACGTCTGTTAATGTAGTATTCCCAGGAGCGGAACCTGCGCATCGGTAGATCGCTGCAGCCGTGAGCCCATCGATCTTTAGCCCAGCCAGTGCCATATATGTGCATTCTTCTATACACCGATTAGGTTTGGTAGCTTTTCGGGACGTTCTCCGAAGCTTTACATGCGACATTGCCATCCTCGCGTGAGGGCTGTCCTTGTTCGGTCGTGTCGGAGGCGAGATTGTCGCACGAGCGCCATGAGCTTCCGGGGCCATGAGGAACGCGATCCTCGCTCCCGAAAGGTGCTCTCAAAGGAAATTAGGTTGGATTCAGACACCGTTAAGTATCGCACGATCCTTTCCCATTCAATGGGCATCACCCCCAGCTCGCTCCTTTGGCAGCTTCCGGAACGCCACCCGCTAGAGATTGCTGCATCCTCCCTGTCTCTGTACCCGGTGTGAATTCTGTCTAGGTCGAATCTCAGTACACGTGGGGAACCTGGGAGCGCCAGGCGTATGACAGCTCTGTGTCTGTGCTGTCAGACGAGGACAAGACTTTCCCTTGCCTCTATGCGACAAGAGGCGATGCAAGGCGGGGTTGTCCTCGCGTGAGTCCGTTCCGCCCAGCCTTTCATTCGCGCTGATGTTGTCAAGGAACCGGGCGATTAGGAATGAGCAGCGCCTCTGAACGTCGGAGTAGAGATCAGGAGGACAGGAGAAGAGTGCGAGCTGGCCTGTGCCCCTTCAAAGCAGCATGGAGTGCATCCAGGTCTGGGATGTGCCAGCTTGTAGCGGTGAGAGCATGCGCGCGACGTGCACGAGCTGCGTACCGCCCCTTCAGCATGGGGCAGCGAGGTACATCTGCCAACCTCGAACACACCAAGCAAGAGGAACATGCACGCACATTCAAGTCGGAAGGCGAGTCGAGGTGGACAAGATGGAGTACCATTCCATTTCGATCTGCTGAAACTTGCAGGCAGGACGACCTAGGACAACGGGAGGGCGCAGAGTACGCTGTACCTCCTACGGAGGAGAAGAGACGCACTTGTCCATTGTAGGATGTGAGGCTCAGTTTGGTTTGTGCAGCTTGACGAAACCTCCAGCTAGCCTCGACTTTGGTTTCCGGCGGCCGTGGTGTTGGTGGTTCGTTCGAAAGAAGCGCCAGGCACAGGGTCCAGCATCAGGGCCGTGGCGTCGGCGAACGAATCTTTGTATTCGCCCGGAACGAGATTTTCGCCTTGGTGTCCCCACCGCCCTTTTCCGGCCTAATTAACAGCGGAGAAGCTCCGTGCTGCTCCTTTTCTTGCAATCAGGACTGCGAGAAGGTGCCAACGCGGAGTGCACATGGCCGCGATTCCAGCGAGGTCGACGAGCATACTCCTACCCAGGCCAACGCTTCCATGTCACACGACCGCGACGGCGACTTCCTGAAGCTCAAGCTCGCCTCGGACTCCACCTGCACAACGCGGCAGCAGCCCACGCTCCCACGCTCTCCTTCCCTGCTGCTTGACACCACCCCACCACACCCAAGATGCTGCGCAGCCCGCGCCTGCCCCTTTCCTACACGCGGCGCGGCCCGCACTCGCGCCTCACTCAACGCGCCCCGCTCCCGCTCACCGCCTCCCTCCGCTCATACTCGTTCAATTTCTGGCGCCGCATCCCCCGCCCGCTGCGCGTCGTCCTTGTCTTAATGGGACTGGGGCTGGCGGTGGTGTGGTGGAACTCTGGAGAGGGGAGGCAAAGGGTGAGCGGGAAGGAGCTGGATGCGCTCCTGGGCAAAGGGGAGGAGCTGGTGTGGGACGTGCCTGAGCCCGACGGGAGCCTGGTGAAAGAGTCGAATCAGCAGATCTTCTCCGGGGACGAAGAAGAGGACTCTGCCGCAATCCCCGCACCTCGACCACCAGCGGCAGAAGAGCCCACCCTCCGTCCAGCGATCCCCGACCCCCCTTCCCCTCCCCCAAAACCGCAGAACCCGCACATCCGCCCGCGCCCCGCTGAGGTCCCCGCGCACTCTTTCCTCCCCAATGGTCTGCTGGAAGTGAACCCCGCAGGCCGGCATCCGATATACGACCTTATAGAGCGGGCGGAGGAAGAGTGGGCTGCGAAGCTCGCGCGAGCTAGTAAGACGCTCGAGCAGGCCGTGGGGGAGTATAGGCGGCGGTACGGGCGGAAGCCGCCGAGGGGGTTCGACAAGTGGTGCGCTTTTGTTCTCGGGGCTTGGAGCCGTCTTGTGCAAGTGCTGATGGGACGGATAGGTGGGCGTACGTGCAGAGGCACGATGTGCAGCTGCCGGACGAGTACGACCAGATCCTCGCCGACCTGGGCGGGTTCCACGCGTACAGCCCGGCCGACCTGCGCCGGCTCCAAACGACGACGCGCAAGCAGCCGGGCACGTACACGCTCGGCACGACGTCGGGATCGCGGGGGACAGTAGAGCTCCTCGCGTCCAGCCTCGCGCAGGAGGAGGAAGCGCGCGGGTTCGCCGCGGCGAGGGAGCAGCTGGACCTGCTCGCGGGGTTCGGCGAGGACTGGGTGGATGGGGAGACGCGGAGGCGCACGAGCGTGGGGCAGGAGATCTGGGCAGCAACAGGGGAGTGGGAGGCCACCTTTTCCCTTGATGGGCCAAGGGAGCTCGCGGATTGGGGCTTGTATGAGGAGAGGAGGCTCAAGGCCGAGGCGAGGGAATGTGCGCCTATTTTTTCCCGTTCCCCTCTCATGCAGTCGACTGACGGGAAAGGAAGATATGGGCCTATTTAGGAAATCGCAGTCCGACTATCTAGGCTGGGGCGCGGCTTGCCCGCCCTCCTCTCCCCTGCGGGAAGACTGGCCCTTTCCCCCCTCACTTCCCCTCCCCCCACCCAACCCAAAGACATTTGTCCACTCCCCGCTTGCCGCGAGCGACACCTGCCTTCACCCGCAGCTCGTGCAGACCTCAGAGTTCCTCCTGTCCTACCCTGGGCGCGGGCCCGTGCTGCCCCTGCAGCCGAGGCTGTGGTTCGGCGGGCGGAAGACGGCGGCGCATGGGGATGTGCTTGTTGCTGCTGGGTGGGCTGGGGAGGGGGAGAAGGTAAGGTGGGAGGAGAAGGAGGACAAAGCGGTATGGCGCGGTGCTGTGGGGGATCTGGAGGTGGGCGCGAGGGCGGAGCAGGGGGAGCGGATGCGGCTCGTGAGGATGGTCAATGAGCGCAGTGAGGCGGACTATCCTGTGAGCACCGCGTTTCGCATACTGTACCCTGGATGAGGACTGATTGCAGAAGGTGCTGCTGCCCGGCTCGGACGTGGAGCGCGTGGGACAGGCAGAGCCTCGCTCCCAAGCCGTGCTGAACCGGCTCGCAGACGGCGCATTCACGGGCGAGGCTCCCTCCCAGCTCTCCAACCTCCCATTCGCTCCCCCCCTCACCCCCGCCGAAGAAGCCTCTTACAAGTACCTCATCTCCCTTTCCGACCCCCCCTCTTCCTTCCTGCGCCTCCTAGGCTCGGGCAGCGTTGTGCTCCAGTCCTCCGTCTTCCAGGACTGGTACGCCGAGCGCATGCTGCCCTGGGTGCATTACGTGCCCCTCTCTACAGGGCTGAGCGAGCTGTACGACACGCTCCTCTTCTTCCGCGGTGATCCGGAGCGGGGAGTGCCGGGGCAGGACGCGCTCGCGCGCGCCATTGGGGATGCGGGCAGGGAGTGGACGCGCAGGTTTGGCAGGAGGGAGGATGCGGTGGCTTATACTGTGCGTTCGGTCCCTTTTTTCTCAATGGCGGAGAAGGCTGAAGGGAGGCGCAGTGGAGGCTCTTTTTGGAGTATGGGCGGCTCGTGAGCGACGAGCGGAACGCGATGGTGTACGATCTGCCCGAGCCGGAGCCAGAAGAGGAGGACGGCTGATCTGCATCCCTTTGATCATTCGGTAGTTGTGTGATGTGCTCTCCACGTACATATATCCGCAAGCACCATCAGCGCTATCCGTATGTATTCCCGCAGTTTTTGGTTATATGCACCCGCTTTGGACACTTTACCATCTTCCATTATTTCTCGTGACGGCTATCATACCTTAGTTCTCCTGCTGGTCATCTCTCCTCGACTTGGTGCCGTGTGTTGGTTTGTTATCTGTTGGGTATTTCGTTACAAAACAATCAAGGGTTGCTTGGGTTTGTGCGACAGAACTGGAAAATGTTTCAAGCTGATCGACGACACCGGAGCCGTAAGCCCACCATACAGTAGGGACGCTCTCAGCATCCAACAATATCACCTAGCACGCCCTATGCCGCTCTGTGGCACTCGTCCCGTAACGCGCCTCCCATCCATTCGCCCACGCCACTGTGCGCCGCCAAGAATGTCGGAATAAATTATGTTCCAGCCTGGACCCTTACGTTACCCCTGACCACGCGGGCCGGTGCGGGGGAAACAAGGGACGAAGCGCCGAAAGGGCGGGCGGGTGACAGTCTGATCGCGGGTGCTTCTCCTGCTTCGATGATGGAAAAATCGGGAGGAATCCTGACTGTCACGCTATTACGGCGGCCAAAATCGTAAGTCTTGCCGGCAAGCTGCATGTGTTGCAGCGAATCGTCCCCATGTGCTGAATCACCCCGACTGCTTGCTGGTCGGACCATGGAGACACCGCTGGGGTCGGACCGGCTCGCGCTGCTTTGCTTCACACCATCACACTCGCTTGTTTTTGCACATCTGCACTCGCTTGGCTTGTCTTAAACCAGCCTGGCAAGGTCTTGCTCTACAGTACTCCTTACACCGCGAACACCGACGCGACGCGCCGTTTCTGGAGATGCCCCCTCCCTCCTCCCCGCGACCGCCGCCCTTCTCCCCCCGCTCCCCACGCTCACCTCGTCTCACCCGCCTACGCGCCCCGCACTCCCCCTACCTTTCCCGCCCACCCCCGTCCGCCCTCTCCCAATGGTCTCACTCCCTCCGTAGATATCGCTCCGTGCTCAAGCTCCTCCTCGCCGCTCTGGTGATCGCGAGCGTCGTGTGGATCTGGCAGCCTCGGGAGGTGGTGGTGCCCCAGGTGGGGGTGTGGAGAGGGAGGGAGTACGGAAGGTCGGGGGGAGGAGCGGGAGAAGGAGCGAGGATCTACTCGGAGGGACACGCAGCCATGTGGGAGGCGGAGAACCCCCATTCCCCGCCGGACGTCGCGGAGAGCGCGCTGCCAGGAAGTGGCAACGCTGAAACACAGGTCGCACCGGGAAGGTCTGACGCGCAGTCAGGACAGGGAGGACAAGGAGGACAGTCAGGAGAAGGTGAGGGGAAAGAGGAAGAAGAGGACGCCCGGGGCTGGGCCAAGGACCAGCAGCGCGCGCTGAGGTTCGAAGCCAAGCGGCGTAAAGAGGTCGAAGAGCTCGCCAAGGCTGCACCCCCACCCGAGGCCCCTCCCCCTCCTCCACCACCACCTCTTCCTCTGCAGCCACTGGCAAGGCCGCCTCTACAGCAAGTAAAGGGCGACCCGGGCCTGCGCGGGCTGCAGAGGCTGCAGATGGGCCGACAGCGCTTGCAGCAACAACAGCAACAATTGCAACATGTGCAACAGCAACAGCAAGACCAGCGCGCCCGGCAACCGCAAGACGGCCGTCAACAGCTACAGCAGGAGCCTCAACAGCCACCAGCGGCGGCCGGTGTTCAACAACCGCCGAATCGCCCCACCTTCGAGCACGACGAGGATCCGAATGTCGTGCGTGCCATGGATTTGGCTCAGCAGGGAGCGCCGCACTGGGGACCCGGGCGGGTAGGCGGGTTGGTGCGCCCTGTGCTCGTAGGTGCAGCGGAGCACATCCCGGCAGATCGCGTGCCCGTCCCCGTTCCTGAGCGTGCTGTAGGCGAGCAGCAGCCCCTTGACCCCGCCCTCGCCCTAGCAGCGGCGGCACCAGCATCTCCGGAGCTCAAGCCGCACACGTACCTCACCAACGGGCTGGTGCTCACGAACCCCCTCGGCCGGCACCCGATCCTCGACCTCATCGTCCGCTCCTCCCGCGAGTGGCAGCTCAAGCTCGCGCGCCAGTCCCGCTCTCTCCCCGAGGCCGTGGCGGAGTACCAGCGGCGGTACGGGCGCGTTCCGCCGAGGGGGTTCGGCGCGTGGTGGGCCTATGTGCAGAGGCACGAGGTGCAGCTGCCCGACGAGTACGACCAGATCGCGCGGGACTTGGAGCCGTTCTGGGGGGTTAGTGCAAGTGAGGCGAGGGCGATGCAGGAGGTTGCCAGGGCGAGGGAGGGGACGTACACGCTTGTGAGCAGCCGGGAGCGTGGCCGGGTAGTGCTTGGCGGGCTGAGGGTGGAGAAGGAGGACGAGCCGCGTGGGATGGAAAGGGCGAGGGCGCAGCTCGAGCTTGTGCACGGGTTCGGGGCGGTGTGGTTGGACGAGAATGGGGAGAGGACCACGGTGGAGAGAGAGATTGTGAAGGCTACGGGCGACTGGGAAGTCACCTTCGGCGCCGGGGAGACGCCGCGGGAGCTGGTGGACTGGGAGGTCGACAACGACAGGAGGTGGAAGGCCAAGTCCGGGAAGGGTGCGTGCTGCTCGCGGAGTGAGGTGGGCTGATGCTGACCATCCACAGTGGTAGAAGTAGCGAGGAAAGGCAAGCAGGCGTACACTGGGTGGGCGGCCGCCTGCCCACCCTCGTCTCCATTGCGTGTCTCCTGGCCCCGCCAGCCAGACCTCCCGCTCCAGCCATCCGAACCCAAGACGTTCATCCACACGCAGCTGTCGGCCATGAACCCATGCGAGCACACCTGGCTCGTGCACACCTCCGGCTTCCTGATCAGCCAAGCGCGTGGGCCGCCGCTCCCAGAGACCGGCTCGCTGCTCTTCGGAACGAGCAAGACGAGTCTGCACGCGGACGTGCTGGCTGTGTCGACCGAGGGGTGGATCGAGGACGTCAGTGGGGACGTGCCATGGGAAGAGAAGCAGGACTCGCGCCTTGTGTGGAGGGGTAGCAACGCTGGTGTGCCGGCCACGCCGGAGAGCCGCTGGGAGGCGAGCCAGAGGATCAGATTTGTGGAGATGACCGGCGTGCACGATGCCCTCCTCCAGTACCCTGTGCGTTCGCGTCTTCTCGCTTTCAATGTCCCTGCATACTAACCATGAGCAGGTCCTCCTCTCCCAGGCAGACAACATGCCCGTCGGCCGTCCCCAGCCTCGCCCCCAAACCTGGATGAACGAACTTCTAACGGACGCCGCCTTCGTGCGCGGCCCCGTAGAGTGCTCCGCACGTGCCTGCGACGACCTCTGGGAGCGGTTCGAGTTCCGCTCCTCTATGCCCCTGGCCACGCAATACGGGTACAAGTACGCGTTCGACCTGGACGGGAAAGGGCCGAGCGAGCGATTCAAGCGACTCTTGACGTCGCGCTCGATGGTCTTGCAGAGCACGGGCTTCACGCAGTGGTACACAGATCGTATCCAGCCATGGGTACACTACGTGCCTGTCCAGGTGGACCTCAGCGATCTGTACGATATCCTCACCTTCTTCGCGGGTGACGTGGCTGCGGGTGGGAAAGGGGGACACGATGCGCTCGCGCGGGAGATTGCGCTGCAAGGGAGAGAGTGGAGCAGAGCGTTCTGGAGGAAAGAGGATATGGTGGCCTATACGTGGCGGCTCATGCTCGAGTACGGCAGGGTGGTGAGCGACGACAGAGATAATATGGGGTTTGAGCTGCCTTGATGTTATGGCTAAGATTTGGCGGTGCTGGTTTGTGTTATACTTTGGTCATGCCCAAGGCGCATTGTAATATCGATACCCTGTCCAGTCTAATAAATAGTTGTTCCTCCCAATCAATGTGAGGGTGGACCACGCAAAAGCCATCGGTTCATATTCAAACGTTGGTCTGGGAACAGATACAGCATTCTTTGCTCACTTCCCTCCTCACCCATGTCACCGTTTTCCCTTACCCACAACGCCTATGGTGCCGCTCAGTACCCCGCGCTCGTCAGGTAGTCGGCGAGGCTCTCGGTGACAGAGGCGGCCTCGGGGTTTTGGATCGGCGCGTCGTACTCCGCGACGAGGACGGTCTGCTTCGTCTTGTATAAAATGATGCCTTTTGTCTGTGGGGACGGTTAGCTGATGTCCCGCATGGACATTGAGCTGAACGCGCCTCCCGCTCACCATACAGCTTCGCTTTATCCGCCACGAGCGTGAAGAACTTGTACCCGCTCACACGCACCCCGCGATCCTGCGCCACCGTCGGGTCATTGAACACCTCGATGATCGCTTTCTGTTCCTCGGGGGAAATCTGTGGAGTGGAGAGTGCTGGGTAAGTCACCTGGGTGGGAACAGGGAGGCCAAGGAAGGGGCAATAGAGCAGGGGAGGGAGCAAGGCAGTGGGATGGTACAGAAGTGCAGTGGGTTGTAAACGCACGGTAAACCCGTTGGTGGTTGCCCACACGCCGCCCCTCAGGCCGAGGATCGCAGCGCGGGAGACCTTGCCCGAGCCCACGAGCTGATTGTCGACGTACGCTGGGCAGTGTCAGTAGCACGCCCCATTTCAACTCATCAGGGCAGGGGGAATAGCGCACATTGCCAGGACATTGCTTGATGTGTTGGGATGTACTTCAACTGCGAGATAAGGAGGTGAAAGAGAAAGCGAGGGAGAGCTGTGAGTTTGAGGTGACCTGTGCTGGCAAAGTTATCGGAGGAGTGGGTCGAGGACACCGCTGGACAAGGCCCAGGGGCGGCGAGGGCGCTAGAAGGATGCTACGAAGCTAGGCTCGTTTAGGGAAAGATAGTATCAATGCGCTCCGTTGCCTGCAGGGGCATGTACGGCTATGCGCGAAGTATCATCGCGCTGTCTAATTGCGCCAGTCTTGATGCCGTAACATGCCTATCCATGTATAGTGTTCCGGCGTTTGTCAAGGTGCGGATGCCGGACATGTGACAAACTGGCATTGTGATTGTCAATTTCCTTCCTCACACGGATATAGTGTTTATTCTCCATCAGTGCACATTGCCGCCGCCTCCCTTACTATTCCTTCTTGTATTTATTACCGGGGCCTGTCACATGTCCAGCTACTAACTACAGTACTGTTGGGGTGCAGCAGCTTCTCGATAATGTATGACATGCTGCGGAGTCCTCAAAAGCGGAGGCACCCGCAAGGGACGTTGCGCTGCAGGGGAGGGGGAGGGGTGTGCCGATAGAGGAGGGACTAACATCTAGCTGGTGAGGTTTGAATAAGTTACCTCAGGATGGTGAGCGAAGATGGGATAACCTGGAGTGAGATCCTCAGATCTGATCAGGTGCTTGACGGAGGGTGGTCGTGTGATACTCAGCAGTGCACGAGTCGCGCTGGTAAGAGGAATATCCGTTAATGCGATCGTTCGCAATCGGGGTGCGGTACGCGTCCAGCAAGCATAGGGAATCGAGTTGACATTTCAGTTGTGGGTTTCGTTTCGGCACACGGATACAGCGTTTCCTTCTCCCCTCACTTCCACCTCACATCTCCCGCATTCTAACCCCTTCCCGCAGCACAAGCACATCCCGCCTCCCCCGATCCTCGTCCGAGCCACACGAATGCACGAGTGTACGAGCACGCGAGCACGCGAGGAGCCGGGCCGCCTTCGCTCAGTAATTGACGCTCCGCAGGTAGTCCCCGAGCTTCTCGACGACCACGTTGGCCTCGCCGGCCAGGACGGGCGCCTTGTATTCGGCTACAACGACAGCTTGAGTTGTCTTGACTAGGGTGCAGCCGTTAGGCTGGTAAGGGGTTAGCGGGTTGTTCGTCGTTCGAGGGGATGAGGATAAGGGAAGGTGGAGGAAGTTGCGGTGGAGACAGGTATAACAAAGGAAGCATGAAGTATCACCAATAGAGGAGACAAGTAGATGGTAGGTGGAAGAGGGTATGAGGGGCCGCAGCAAAGTGCAAGGGACAAAAGGACATGGACTGGACGGTCGACTCACCCCCTGCTTGCCATACAGCTTCTGGTCGTCCACCTGGACTGTGAAGAACTTGGTGCCCGCGAGGCGTACACCACTCGCCTGCGCTGCCGAGGGGTCCTGGAACACGCGTACGATCGCTTGCTGTTCGGGGATGGACAGCTGGGAAGGAGGTCAGCGCTGTTCGGTGGGGGGTAAAAGGGGGTGGAGGCTAGGTGGATGCGGGACTGGCAAGCCAGGGACGGGGAAAGTGGGGGTGGGAGAGAATAACAGTGGGAATGGGAGATGTACGCACGTCAAATCCCGGGCTGGCTGCCCAGACGCCGCCCTGGAGGCCGATGATGGCGGCGCGAGAGATCTTGCCGGTGCCGACGAGATGGTCGTCGACGTACGCTTAACCCGTGTATCAGCGCGCATCCTTCGATGAAGCACATTCAGGGGGCATGACGTACCTTGCCAGGACATTGTCTGTGAACTTGTATGTAATCTGGACGATAAGGATGCTCGAGAAAGTGAGGAAGCAAGCTGAGCGTGAGCCTGTTGTTGCGTTCGCTAAAGGGTAGGGCGTTGGCTGCGGTGCGCTGGCCGGTGGGCCCGTCCGCGGCGGTTGGGTGGCCGGCCGTGGCTGTGCATCCCGAGCGGAGGCGGATTCGGTCACCTCCGCGTGTGTCTCCGGGCGGACTAGGGCGTGATCAGTCCCCCAAGGAAGGCCGCACACACACAGGCGGGAATCAGCTCCTACTTTCACTCTCGAATTGGGCGCATATATCTACCTGGTTCACCGCTCCCCTCCTCCGCACATTGTCTCCAACGACCTCCCCCTTGAAGCCCACACAATGCCTCGCAAGTTCTTCGTCGGCGGTGAGCCCCTGTGGAGGTGGAGGAGCCCACCGCTCACGCTAACGATGCCCCTCAGGAAATTTCAAGATGAACGGCCTCCTGGCCGACATCGACCGGATCGTGGACCACCTCAACGCGGCCAAACTCGACCCCAACACCGAGGTGCTCATCTCCCCGCCCGCCATCTACCTCCTCCACGTCCGCGACAGGGTCAAGAACGGCATCGAGGTCGCCGCACAGAACTGCTATTCCGAGAAGCAGGGAGCGTTCACCGGTGAGATCAGGTGCGTAGGCTTGGTCCCGGGCGTATGTATAGGTTGTTGATGTGTTGTGTGCGCTGTGCCCCAGCCCGCTACAGATCGCCGACTCGGGCATCCCGTGGGTCATCATCGGGCACAGCGAGCGCCGCACTCTTTTCGGCGACATCGACAGCGTTGTCGCAGGGAAGGTCAAGGCTGCGCTCGAGGAGGGGCTCAACATCATCCTCTGTGTGGGAGAGACGCTCGAGCAGCGTGATGCGGGAGAGACGCTCAAGGTTGTCGAGCACCAGCTGGACTGCGTGAAGCGCGAAATCGAGCCGTGGGGCAACGTCGCCCAGTACGCAACCCACGCCTCGCACTACTACTTGCCCCACGACATTAACGTGTGCATCGCAGTCGCATCGTCATCGCGTACGAACCCGTGTGGGCCATCGGCACCGGCAAGGTCGCGACGGCGGGGCAGGCGCAGGAGGTGCACGCGGACACGCGCAAGTGGCTCGCCACCCGTGTCGGCCAGAAAGCCGCTGAGGAGACGCGCATCATCTACGGCGGGAGTGTGAACGCGAAGAACTGCGTTGAGCTCGGTGCGTTCCTTCTTCATTTCTCTGTTTCTGTTTCTATGGGAGAAACGTGCTCATACGTATGCCCGTACGCAGCAACCCAGCCGGACCTTGACGGCTTCCTCGTCGGTGGAGCCTCGCTCAAGCCCGAGTTCGTGGACATCATTAACAGCCACCTGAAGAAATGAGCGACCGCCCCCCCCCCCTTACACACACACACACACAGCAGCGGACGCGTAGGCGAAGAACTGAAGTGAACTGAAGTGAATTGAGCTGACTGCAGGGAGCTCTTCCGGAGAGACCCGGAGAGGGAATGTAATAACGAGAAAATAGAAAGCATGGGACATGAATTTGCAGCACTTCTCTACGGGCTTCTCCTTGCAGTTCCTCTTCCCCTGGCTCTGGTGCGATCGTCGGGTCAACCCCACGCTCCGGCTCTGGCTGGGAGCACCCTATTCTCTGGGAGAGAGAGGGGCGCTCCGACTCTCCCCGCATTCTGGTCGTGTGCCCCGCACACTGCACACCACACGCCATTGACAGCTCACAGGCACAACAGACACCATACAGGCCGCCCCGGCTTCCCCCTACCTGCTTAAGCACGCGCAGAAGCCGTCTCGTGCCTGGGGCCGGGGCGAAGCGGTCTTCGAGGACGCTGAAAGTCGCCGGTTCACGCTCCCTTGGCCAGGCGTGAGTCGAGCTTCCGCGGCAGAAGCTGGGCCGGTTAAGCCGCCAGCCGGCGGGTGCTCTCGGTTGCTACTCTCTGCTGGCAGGCTTGTAAGGTATCATTGGACATGCTAGGAGATACAATGCATTTTTACTACATGCGCTACTGCGTTAGATTACGATTACTCGCCCGGGTATTTTCCACGCAACCAGCCCCGCAAAGCTCATAGCTCAGAGTTCAGAGTTCGAACAGCTGCAGCCAACTCAGTATCGGTGTTTGAGAGAGGTGGGACGGAGAGGGACGTACGGGTTCCTCGAAAGCGGCCACGCGCCGGGAGATGATCTCCTGTGCTCTTGCGCGCCAGTCTGTCTCTACGAGCTCGTTGACGCGATCCCGGAGGGAGGACTGATACATGTTCGGGGCGATGTACCTGCAGAGCTCATTGTCAGCACCATTCACGGCCAAAAAATGCAAGGATGGCGCACCTTCCTATGGGGGTGGCCCTCGCCGTCCTGACGGCCTTCACAAGCCCCTCCCTATCCATCCTCTTCACGTGATACACGTACGGCGGCTCGAGGTGCTTCAGCGCATCATTCTGCGTGACCCAAGACTCGCGATGAAACGGCCTCTTCTCGTCCCACCGCAATATGGGGTTCACAAACGGCACGCCGAAGCAGAGCGCCTCGTACGGCGCGGGACTGTTCGCGGGAAGCCCGGTGCCGACGAGCACCTCGCTGTGGCTCAGGAGCGAGTAGTAGTCCTCCGCGCCCATCGGCCCGTAGTTGTCCATGTACGGCGGCCAGTAGGTGTCCCACTGCGTGTCGTTGACGAGGCCGCCAACGAGGGTCACCTCGAGGTAGAACGCGTCCCTCAGGCCCCAGAACGCCCCGTCGTCCCACGCGTAGTCGCGGTGGTACCAGTAGCTCAGGCGGTCGCCCAGCACGTACACGTGCTGCTCGCGCTCCCCGCGCGGGACGAACGGCCGCGCACGGCATGCGTCCTCGACGCTGTACCCGAGCACCTGGGCACCCGTGCCGAACTCGTCCGGCGCGACGACCCACTGTGCGCCGAGCGGCTGGGTGACGGCGCCCTCAGGGGAGAAGGAGACGAGCTTCCAGAGGGGAAAGCCGAGTGAGTTGGAGGGCGACTTGATGCAGTGCGGGGCGGTGGAGCACTGGGCGATGTCCCTGCCGTCGGCGAGGACGAGCTTGACGAGGTCGGGGAAGAGCCGGTAGGCTGCGGACGCGTCCTGGAGCGAGGGGAACCAGAGGTAGGTGTACCCCAGCTGCTGCAGGGCGTTTTGTACCGACAGGGCCCTGCACCATCCCATCAGCATTATGTACATCATCCCCACACGAAAGCACCACGCACCACGCCCGCTCGGCGTTATTATACCCCTCTATCTTGGGCCCGAACTTGCTACTGGCGAGAATGACGACGCCCGCCTGATTCTCCTTACACTCCCCCCTCGCAAGGCACGCCACGAGCCTCCTGACCTGCCTCCCATTCTCCGCCTGCGCCTCGCCCTCCGCGCCCTGCAGCAATGGGAAGAGGCGGTCGAAGAGCGGGTCTTGGTCGTGTGTGTGCGGTAGGGGGTGGGAGGAGGAGGGGAAGGAGGCGGGGGAGAGGTGGGTGCGGAAGAGGAAGCCGGTGAGGAGGAGGAGCGTGATCCCGCTTAGCAGGAGGCCGCGGATGAGGAGGGATTTGGCGCTGCCAGGAGGGGTGAGCACACGCTCTTCTTTTCCCAAGGAAGATAGAGAGCGGCTTACAGCATGGGACGCGAGGGGAGGGACGCGTCGCTCGCTCTCGAGTGCAAGGGGAACACGAACAGGAACACGAACCGTAGCAAGCAAGTGTAGACCGACGCCTGATAATAGCGGAATGAAGGATGATCGCACTGTGCAGGTTGGAGTGGGCGGTGGACGCGTCCCGGAGGCCGAGCTTACATTGCCCCCTGTTGATATACACCTTTGCCCAGCGCTGCAAGCTTCACTTCATTAACTACTGCCGCGACCCTGCTTTGTTCTGGACGGAAAGAGCTAGCGGCTGTGCTCCCGCGTCTCACACGGTGCTGACTCACGCGTGTTTCTGTGCTTCTCTCAGGCCGCTTCTGCCAGATTCGTGATACTTCTGATGCGGCTAACGGTCACTCTAGATTACTGTCACCACTCTGGCTAATAACGTAACTCATATATCTATCATACATCTCCAGGCACGGGGCACTGCATCATACTACAGACACGCCCACCAGCGCTCCGGGTCCATCGCCTCCCTCAGATAATGCAGAAGCATGCTACCTCTCGTCAGCCTCCCTTCATAACATAGATAGTAGAAGAAAAGGTACTCACTCGCCGAACAACCACGTCACCGGCCCGGGCGGGAAATGCTGTTTACCATCGTAGAAGCTGCTTGTTGTCAGGATCCTCCTGCCCAGACCGCGGAACAGCCAAAACGCACTCTGTGAACCCCTCCAGTCTGCTCCCCCAATCGAAAACCCGCACGCCCATCGCCTCCCCCACGGCCCTCCAGCCCTGGTCCAGCTGGGCGATCCGCAGCATAAGCCCGCGGTCGTTCGACGAGCGCAGGTGGCGCGAGCGGTACATCATCGGCACTAGCGGGCCGAACTGGGCGCGCAGGAGGCGCAGCAGGGCGACGACGCGTTGCTGGTGGTAGCGCACCTGGTGGGGGTTAGTCGCCTGTTAACAGGACCAGACGAGGGCGACACACCTCCTGGAAAGACAGCCCTTCCTGCGATCTTCTCTTGATCCCAAACTCCGCAAAGTACTATCCACATTCACAATCAGCACTTGCCCCCTGTTCTCAGAACCGCCACACTCACCTGATCAAACAAATGGTCCGTATCCCAGAACAGGCTGTTGGCCATGATCATATCCGGCTGCCAGTCGGCCATCCCGTCCGCGACCATGCGCGGGAGGAAGACCTCGCTGAAGCGGGACTCGGGCGTCTTGGGCGGCTTTTCCCTGTCCGCGAACCAGGCGTAGTCCGAGTCGGTTATGCCGTACCTAGACGGGCGTGAGCTCCGTGTTGTGTTAGCGGGGAGGATAGGGAGGGAGCACGCACAGGAACCAGTACGCGATGGTGAAGTTGAGCCTCTCGACCCTGCACCATCCGCCCGTATGCCCGCCCCAGCTCGTGTGCTTCCCTTTCATCTCCTTGCAGAAGTTAAATACATTGTTCCTATCGTGACTGTCCCTCCCCGTCAGCCGCGCCTCGCTAGGGTGTAAAAGCAAAAGAGCGCACCTATCCCCCAGGAGAAGGACGTTCCTCCCCGTTGCCCACTCGGCCCCTCCCGTGCCCATATCGAGCATCAGCCTTTCTCCCGCTCCCAGCGCCTCCATCTCCCTCTCCGTAAGCCCCTTCCACTCGCTGTCGAGCTTGTCGAGCCTCGCCAAGCGCGGATCGGGCTTGTACGCCTCCAGATCCTGGGGGAAGGGCACCCAGCGCGTGTCGTTCGGCGCCGAGCCCCAGTGGATCATCCCCGGGGCCGAGAACGGGTCCCACGGGCACTCCGTCGCTCCCGGGTAGGCCGAAGAGGAGGAGTACAACGGCCAGGAGAACTGGATCGGCTGTGTAAGTGTCTGCCAGTGGTGCGAGAGGTGCTCCGAGAGCGCGGGGTGGAAGGAGGTGGGGAAAGGCGCGCGCTGCAGGTAGAGAAGGGTCGTGCTGATACTCAGGAGGGAGAGGCCGCACAGGAGGACGGTGCGCATCTTGGGGACTTGGTAGCTGACGGTCATCCTGCTCCTGCTCTTCGTCTTGGTGTGAGTTGGAGACGAGGCGCAGGGTTGGGGCGAATGGTAGTGCCTCGGTGCTGCGCCATACCTGCTATTATGGCAGAGCCGGGGAATGAAGCTTGTACACAGCGTGCGCCGTGCAGCCCAGGAATGCAGTAGATCAACAACACAGTGGTAAAGCGCGGCCGGCCCATGGGCCGTCACCACCTGCTGGGCCCTGGGAGTGTGCTAATTATGGGGCGCGACGCGACATGTCCCGCGCCAGGGGCGGAACCAGAAGTTATGAGAACTGGTGGCTGTGCACCGGACAAACGTTACTCCGTTGGAACAGGGTACTAATTTTGGCCAGCGGTTACCCCACTCTTGTTTCTGTTTACCCCTGCTCATTTCTTTCCTGAGTTCTACTGTGTACTGGAGGAGCATAATAATGCTACAAGTGGTCGGCGTCTGGGATGTTGTGCCCTGATACACCCGTCTCCTCCACCAATTACAGTACTTTAGACCCAACCCCAAGGGTCTGAAAAGGGGTCCCAAGCTTCGCCCGCTTTTTGTGATGAACTAGATCTCAATCCCGACCAATGATCAAGCACCACTCGAGTCGCTCCTGACCTTGGAGCAGTCTTCAGAACGCCTGACTAATCACGCCGAGACATTCCACCCCATTCAGCAGCCGAGTCGCTCGCTCATCACCCTCTTACAACGTGGGCTTTCCGACCCAAGCTCCCCCTCACAAACCGCATGGTTCGAACGCCCATCTCGTATTCTGCATAGATCGCCCAGTCCTCGCGCGCTATCAGCCTGTTCTCTTCAGTACTACATGACTCAATCCCCCCCTCCCCGACGCCCTCTCCTCCTACAGACAAGCCCACCACCTCTCCGGGTCCAGCGCCTCCCTCAGATAGAACAGCATCATACTACCGAGGTCCATGAGCACACACTCTCTCCTCCATAAGTTTTCGGATGGAGCACTCACTCGCCGAACAGCCATGTCACCAGCCCAGGAGCAAAATGCTGCTTGCCGTCGTAGAACCTTCGCGTCGGGCCCCAAGTCAGCATCTTCCCCACACACCATGCCAATCTCGAATGCAGCCAGCGAGGAAGCGACAGCAAAAACGCAAAACGTACTCAGTATACCCCTCCAACTTCCCGCCCCAGTCAAACACCCGCACCCCCAGCGCCTCGCACACTGCCCTCCAGCCCTGGTCGAGCTGGAACACGCGCATAATGCGCCCCCTGTCGTTGCTGGCGCGCAGGTGCCGCGAGCGGTACATCGTGGGGGTGGAGGGGTAGAGGGTGCGCAGGAGGCGCAGGAGGGAGGACGCACGCTGTTGGTGGTATCGCACCTACCCGAGGGTGTTCAGTGCGGAGAGAAGAGGAGGAGGAGAGGGCGGTACTTCTTGGAACGACAGCCCCTCCTGCGCTGAGCGCTTGATCCCGAATTCCGAGAAGTACTGTCCCCCGCACACGCAAGGTCAGCCCCGAGCACACCTACCACCCCCACCCCCAGCACCACCCCGCCTTTGCAGGATTTCTACGCACCTTATCGAACAGATGGTCCGAGTCCCAAAACAGGCTATTGACGACCATCAAGTCCGGGACGAACTGCCCCAGCCCGTCGTCCTCCATCTGGGGCAGGAACAGCTCCCTGATCCGCCCCTCGGGCGTCTTGGGCGGGTCTTCGGCGGAAGCGTGCCAGGGGAAGTCTTGGTCCGGGAGGCCGTATCTTCCACCAGACATCCCGAGCGTGAGCTAGGGAAGTGATATGGCAAGGGAGGAGGGGAGGACGCACAGGAACCAGTACACCAGGGTGAGGTCCAGCCGCTCGACGGTGCACACGCCGCCGACATGCCCGCCCCAGCTCGAGTGCACCCCGCCGACCTCGGCGCAAAAGTTCTGCACATTGTTCCTGTCGTGACTTTCCGCCGCAGTCAGTATCAGCATCAGCACTAGGCTGTCTAGATGTGTTGGAGGGAGGGACTCAGGGGCGGGACGCACCTATCACCGATGAAGAGTACGCTCCCTCCCCTAGCCCACTCACCGCCCCCCAGCTTGAGCTCCATCATGAGCCTCTCGGGCGCTCCGAGGTCCTCCATCTCCCCCTCCGTGAGCCCCGCCCAGTACACGTCAAGCTCTTCGATCTTGTCCACCCATGCACCAGGCTCATACGCCTCCGGCTCGCGCGGGAAGGGCACCCAACGCGTCGCGTTAACCGAGGCGCCGAAGTGCAGCATCCCCGGTGCTTGCCATGGGTCGGCTGGGCACGCCCCGCTCCCTGTTCCAGTGCCCCAGGAGGACAGCGGCTGCCAGGGGAAGTTGATAGGCTGTGTGAGCCAGGCGAGGTGGGTGGAGAGGTTGGGTGAGAGGGGGAGGGAGGCTGATGCGGCGAGGGAGGACCATTGGAGGTAGAGCAGGGTGGGGAGGACGGTGAGGAGGGAGAAGGCGCAGAGGAGGACGAGCGGCCTAAAGTGCTGCGATGGGCGGGGGGGCATGGCGCGTGCGAGCCGGGGCGGGCAACGCGCAGAGAGCGCGGGCAGCACATATGAGAGAGACGGCCAACGCCGCGTCGTCACAGTCTGCAGAGATCGAACTGCCCTACAGCGCCACCCGAAAGATGCCAAAAGTGAACAGCTCATCTCCAAACCCGCGAGCGAGCACCGATCCAGAGCACCGGGCGCGAGACGCCCAAGTTACGTGAAGAACGTCCCATGCCGAGCTCATCCTGACCTCCGTTTCCGGCAGAGCGGGAGGAGAACCAGGACGGAGCAGGACGGAGCAGGACGGAGCAGGAAGGGACCTGCGGGTACATGGCGCGGAATACGCAGATCGGCTGGGGAAGGCAAGGCTCGCGGGATCGCCGGGAGGGGGAGAAGCAGCCTCGGGGGCATTTGGTTGGCATGAACTCTTGGACCATTTAGGTATCACTGTACATACATACGTACTCTCGTGAATTCTGACAGCGGACGATCACCAGCGTTGGGTGTCTCACCCCGGCGCACTCTCGCGGATCGAACGCTCCCCGTTTTGATATCTACACTCACAAGATCATCCCGCCCATGCACGTCGCGTTGAGCCCGTCATGTCACCATCAGAGCGAGTAATAAGTGCAATTAGGTATATAACGTGTTATCGAACTATTCGAGACATCTATATCACATGGGCTAGGTAACATAACACAACACGACATCATCATCTACACATTCAAGTTTTATCAACACTGCAACATCGGTGACTAGCCGTCTGCTACGCACGCGTTCGCCGTGGACCGTGGACCATGGAGCGTGGAACAGCGGCCCAGCCGGCAGGGAGCTCAATCATCGTCCTGCAGAGGATGGTCGAGCACAAAGTCCATCTCCTGCTCGTCTTGGTACCACAGCCGGGCCCACTCGAGGCACAGGCGGTAGGTGTACACTGCGTAGCGAGGGTCAGCTGACTTCCCCTTTGGGAGGGAGACGATGACAGGGTTGAAGATGGGAGGATGGGAGGGATAAGGGGCAGGGGGCAGGGGGCAGAGGACGGGACGCACCTTCCATATCGACGATGCGGGCGTGCTCGCGCTTCCAGCTGCGGCCCGAGTCGGCGATGCTCCGCAGCGCCGCGTCGCCCTTGGGGTCGAAGACGTCTCCGGCCTGCGCGGGCGCGGCGGGGAGGGTGGGGTCGACCAAGTGCGCCGGGACGCCGACGAAGAACGCCCAGATGTTGCTGTGCGCGACGCGAGGCCGGGGTCAGCGGGGTTGTCAGCGCGAGGAGCGGGGGCAGGGGGCTTACAAGAGCTCCTCGAACGTCGAGCTGAGGGGGATGAAGTGCACCCAGGGCTGCAGCCAGTCGTCGAAGAACTGAGAGGCTCTGTCAGCGGGAATCGCGTACAAGGGGAGAACGGCGGACCTCGCGATAGATCGTCGACTTGACCAGCGCACTCTTGCTGGCGAGAAGAGCCATCGAGCGGGCAGAGTAACCCCTGTATGGGATGAGAAACTGTCATCAACCAGCAGGACGATGCACTCACATCCCGTCCAGATCCAGAAGGATCTTGGACTTGTCTGGTCCTGCGTCAGACACCTCCCAATCAGACAGACCAGCGCACTCACAAGCCTCGTAAAGCGGCACCTTGTCGACAAACGTATAGTCCCGCATCATGCCATCGCACCCGCCGGGCTTGTACGGCGCGCACTGCACGGCCTTGGTGAACCCCACGTCCATCGCGGCCGTGCGCAGGCTGTTGACGTCGATGCGCGTCTCGGTCCAGGACTCGGAGAGCCCGTGCCCTGTGCGGTGCAGGATCGGCTGCGAGGTGGGGTTGTCCTGCCCTGCCAGCTGTACCAGCCTGCAGTACACTTAGCATCATATAGAGAGCAAGCGATGGAAGGGACCATGCCTGTGACGCGCGTAGTACGAATAACGGCCCTGGGGGGAAGAGCCGCCGCCCGTCGTAGCACCGCGCCAGAACATCGTCCTGTTTCTCGCTTAGCACGCTCCACTGAACATCGAAAAGGGAAAGACCAACCCGGACTTTTCATCCCACTCAGGATCATTCGGATCGTCGTCCTGCCCATGCCCGCTGTACTCGATAAGTGGCCGAACAGAAATACGTTGCAGGGAGGACGGAAGACTTACAGAACCGGGTCGAACCCATACGCTAATGAGGGAACAACAGTCAGCCAAGCGCGGCAAGCAAGCAGGCGGAGGACTTACTGTACTTGGGCAGGGGGACGACGTAATAGTACGAGCTGGGTTACGTGTCAGTTACGCGTGCCCGTGGGGGTGTGGCTCGCACGCACGGGATGCGGATGTCCATCGACCGCGGGCCCCGGCCGGGGCCGAACACGGGGAACGTCTCGTTGAACATCCTTGTGCGTTATCAGCGTCGGCAACACCACGATCGCGTCGGGTGATGATGACTCACGGCCAGCCAGCGTAAAAGTGTCCGAATTGATCTACCGTCCGTCAGCCCGATCCCGGTCCAGCGGAGCAGACAAGAAGCACTCACAGAACTTTTCCGGATGCGTGCAGAAGTCCAGGTCCCACTCCGTGCCGTGGAGGAAGTTTGTGAACGGGTTGACCGCCCCCTCGGTCGGGACGGCGTCGAAGTCCGTTGGGGGGAGGATAGTGGTCGCGGGCGGGAACTCGTACGCAGTCGGGTTGGTGCGCACGGGGTCGGCGGGCGCGCACGTGTTGGTGTACTTGTACCATACCTGCGCGCGGGGGCGGCGTGAGCGGGGTGTACGCTACGGTGGGGGAAGGGGACGTACGGGGAACTCGTTGCTCTTGCTGACATAGTGCTGTGCGTCGCCGAGCGTCGGGGTAAAGTTCTGCGGCTGGGACACCTCCCACGTCGGGTACACACTCGACTCGGCCAGCCCGGACACAGCGAAGACCATGTCGGGCAGGTCATGGACGAAGCCCTGGAGGGTCTGCACGAACCCCTTGGCGCGGCCCATGTCGCCCTTCTTCGTGCCCCCCGGCCGGACCTCGTTCCCCGCCTTGGCCAGCCCGTCCTTGATGGCGACGGAGAACATGGTCTCCTGCTTGGCGGCGGAGCGGGTGCGGCTCTGGACCTCGACGGAGGAGAGCCGGCGGAAGGGCGCGAGGTCCTCGTGGATCGCGTCGAACTCGTCCACGAGCTGGAAGCCGTTCCGCGTCGCGTACTCGTACCACTTGTCGAACCCCTGCCAGCGGCCATCAGCTCCAGCATCCCATCGCCCGTGTACGCTGAATGCAGCAGGGCCCCTGCCCTAGGCACAGAGCCGAAGGAGGGAACGTACCTTGGGCGGGGCGAGCCCGTACCGCCGCTGGTACTCCGCGACGGCCTGCTCGAGGCTCTTGCTCTGCCGGCGCAGCTTGTCCTCCCACTTCCTGCGCCCGTCCTCCATAAGCTTCTCGATCGGGTGCTTGGCGTGCCGGGTGAACGCGGCGGGGAGGGGGATAGCCTGTTTGCAGCCCTCGCTCATCAGCACCCCGCTCCTTCCCGCCCTGCCGTCGCGGGCGGGAGCGTTTGAGAGGGATGGGACTCACGGGCAGGCTGGGCAGACTAGGCAGGTTCGGCATGCGCGCGGCGTACTCGACCTCGACGCGGTCGAGCCACTCCTTGGTCTCGCTCGGGAACGCGCGGTACGTCGCGAACGCGACGAGCGCGACGAGCACCATGAGGTTTATCGCGAGCCGGCGGTAGCGGCGGTACTTTATCAGCCAGTAGAAGGGGACGAGGTGCCTTTGGGGGAGGGGGGTTAGCACGGCCGAGGCCCGAGGTACGAGGGCCGACGGGGATGAGAGAGCGGGACGCACAGGAGCCAGGCAGAGCGCCGCTTGCGCTTGTCGGTGAGGACGAGCGGCTCGGCGGAGCGCGGGGCGTATCGGCGGCTGAAGAGCATCTTGCTTTTCTAGCCCGAACTCGCTCGGGCCGTCTGGGCTGGCAGGGGGCGCTAGGTAGACGTGTGCTCGCGGGGTGCGGGGCGGCGTTGGTCGCCTCGGTGTCGCCTGGCGTGGGTTGGTGGGCGGCTGAGGCGCGGGAGGGGGACGGCGCCGCTGGGCGTGGGCGTTCGAGGAGGGCCGACGGGCGGAGATGCGATGGGACGAGGGCGAGCGGGCGGGGGAGGAGGGCAGGTAATCCAGTATATGACCCGACCGCCCACCGGCCCAGTCCTGCCATGCTAAGGTTCTGCATGCTTTCCCCTCCCCTCCCCTCCCCTCCCCTTCTCTTCCTCCCCTCACCCGACGCCCCCGATCCCACAGAGCAGCAGGCGATCCCGCATCCCACATTCCGCATTCCCATCCATCCATCCTCGCGCAAGGCCAGCCGGCCGGGCCAGCGGTAAACAACACCCGTAGCACTGTACTGTACCGGCAGAGCAGAGCAAAGCTTGGCGGAATGGGGGCGAACTGTGCGTGCCGGATCCCAACCAGGCAGGCTGGGGCGGGGCGTTGAGTGAAGCTTGGAATGCCAGTGCGAATAGGGAAATGTGACGTGTCGGGCGGGTCGCCCCCCACTCTCAGGGACGCGCCGCGATATGCTGCGCGGACATGCCCGGGGCGTGGACATTACGTGCCGTGCGAATTGTGTGAGTAACTTAGTTCGTTATAGCTATATCCCGTTATTGGCTGTCCGAAATAGCGCCTGAGGAGCGGGAGCCTGGGGCCATAGACTACAGTAGTACCGGCGATTGGCTGCGCCCAGTGCCTTGGGTTTGCCCATCTGCGGAGGGTATAGAAGACAAGTGCTCTCTGGTGGGGCGGGCGATCTGGAACGAAGCCACTTTGGAAGTGGGTCGCCGGGGGGGGATGCTCTTTCCGGTAAGGAACGCTACATACATCGAGGTACCGGTACGGAGCGCGACGCGTCGCGTCGCGTTCGCGCGGGGCTCGCACTTCCCACACGTCCCACGCACGTAACGCCGGCGCAAAGTACCAAAACTGTTCGTCATATTACTTACAGTAAGTAGACGGTCTTAAGCATATTAGGAAGTCGCCAAGCCCGCACCCGCACTACGAGTCGTGCTCTGGGACCGCCGAGGGAAGGAAGAGGGCAGAAGCTCCCATGTCCGAGCCAAGCCGGCCAGCGCCAAGGGCCAAATGTCACATCCGACAGGCTGAGCCTCAGGCTCCTCCGCTCCCTGCTCCCTGACCTTTGCTTCAATATCCATGGTCAGTGCCTCCCCCCAATGCACGGACCCGAAATAAACGGGGCACGAACCACTGCCAGCCGGCTTCCCGAATTGGAATATTGAAGCGAGCGGCGGCCTGCAGTACGCGGGGATCGGGTACGGCTCTGGCACGGTCTGCCCATGGGGCCGGCCAGCCGATCTGCGCCCCGGCGGGCGGGCACGCATAGCGCCATATCATGCCATGTCCCTCCCCTTGGCCGCGGGCTATTACGGGCGCGTGGACAATAGTGTGGCGCGCAGAGTCTTCGGCGGGCCTGAAGAGCGTGGCTCGCTCTCCCACGAGGCCGCTGTCACACCACCCACACACCGTCTTTACGTGCCCCGCCTGCTTGTCTCCTCTTTCGCTCGCTCGACCGGTTCATATCGACATCGACGACAGCGACGACGACAGCGACGCTTCCAACGCTTCCAACCACGGGCGCCCTCTTCCCGCCCCTCCCCGAGCAACGATGTTCACGCGCCCCACGCTGCTGCTGCGCAAGCCCGCCGCCTCGCTCACGGGCGTCCTCCTCCTCCTCAGCGGCCTGCTGATCTACGCCTTCCTCGCCCCGGGCCCCTACCGCCCGCTGGACCGGCTCGACCTCCTGCACCTCCCGCACGTGCCCTCCCTCCTCCGCCCGCCGTCCCTCTCCCCGCCCGCCCAGGGCTCCTCCTCCTCCTCCTCGGCCTACTACTCCTCCTGGAACCGCCCCCAGATCCCGGGGTACTGCGACCCGGGGTCGGCGGACGACGTGTGGGCGCACAAGTACACCGAGGAGAACTTGCTCCTCAGCCGTGCGTTCGGCGCGAGCGGGACACGCTTTCGCCGCCTCGTGCAGAAGGCGATGCGCGGCGAGCCGGTCAAGATGGGCGTTATCGGCGGGTCGGGTGCGTCCCCCCCCCCCTCCCTCGCTGACCTGCGAGCCAGGCTGACGGTCTGCTGGGGAATATAGTGTCAAGGGGAAGGAACGTGCTCCCCTCCGAGACGTACCACGCGCGCATCTTCCGCATGTGGAACGAGACGTTCTTCCCCCACCCCGGGAACACCCTCGTTGACGGGTCAAAGGCCGCGACGGGCAGCAGGTACTTCAGCATGTGCTTCGGGTCGCACATCGACGAGGACGTGGACCTGGTGCTCGTCGAGCTGAGCATCAATGATCAGAGGTGCGCCCCCTTCTTTTCCTTGCCTCTCCGTCCGTCTCCGTGCGAAAAGAAGCTGATAGAGGGAACAGGCTGATGGAGAACGCGCTCGCGTGGGAGACGCTCGTCCGCGCGCTGCTCGAGCTGCCCAACGCGCCCGCCGTCATATCGACCAGCACGTTCGCGCTGCAGTTCATCCAGGGGTGAGTGGTGCGATTTCGCCTGCGCATGCGACGCAGCGCTGATGCTGGGCTCAGGCTCGGCGTAGGCGGCGACGTGCATCTCGGTGTGGCGAACTACTATGATATCCCCGTGATCAGGTGCGTTCCTCCTCATACCCTCGCTGCACTCGTTCCTTGGGGAACGCGCTCGCTCACCCTCCCCCCCTACAGCCTGCGCAACCCCATCCTCCCCTACCTCTTCGCGGACCCCGGTCTAGAATGGAAGATGTTCGGCTACTCAAAGGGCATCGACCGCCGGCACATGAACGCCCTGGGACACGAGATGCTCGCGGACTTTACGACGCACTGGATGCGCGACCAGGTGTGCAAGGTCCTCTCGGAGCGGGACGCCCCGCCCAGGGTCGAGAGCGCCGAGCCGAGCTGGTGGACGGCGCCCGTGGACATGGGCGAGGTGCCGCGTGTACGTGCCCTACCCCACCTTGTTCCGGTATGTATCCTAGTTACTGACGCCTCCCAGCTGCGCATGACGGACGTCTGGCTCAAAGTGAACGAGACGCAGATCTCCCTCCAGCCCAGCTGCAGGAGCACGACGACGACGCCGCGGCTCGAGCCCTCCTCCGCCTCCCCCGACTGGCACTTCGAGGAAGCCCCGCTCGGCAAGGCGTACTGGAGCGCGGACGTGCCCGGCGCGCAGATCTCCTTCGACGTCACCACCGTCGAGGGCCGCGTGGGCGTCTTCTTCCTCCGCAGCCCGAAGCTCGGCTTGGGCAACGCCCGGTGCTGGGTGGACGGCAAGAGCACGGTCGGCGAGACCGCCGTCGGGTTCTGGGAGAAGGAGCAGTGAGTCCATCCCTCCATCCCTCCATCCCTCCATCTCCTATCCCCCCCTCGCAGTCGCAGGAACAGCGCTGACACCCCCTTGTGCTTTGCTTTGCTTTGCTTTGCGGCATGGTAGGAGCGTGGCGGACTATGTGGAGCTCGCGGAGCTCCTGGAGCCCGGAAAGCACACGGTCACGTGCGAGGTTACGACGGGCACGCGCGACCCGGGCGGCGGGCATGCGGTCAAGATCATGGGCCTGGCCAGTGTCTGAACCCGAACGCGCTTCATCCATCCCATGGCTAGGAGAGGGTGCGGCGGCGGGAGAGAGAAGGTCGAGGGAGAACGTGTATCCATATCAGTCTCATATTATTCCCATATAGATGGAGATGTACAAGTAGCAGCAATGTTTCCCGGCTTGCGAGGCGAATTGTAATACCCTGCAGCGACCAACGGAGCCCCGATCTGGTCCTTCTAGTTTGCAGGGAAGGATGCCGTCACGGCTGCTCCTTGTTGATCGTCATGAAATCTATTGGTCTCACGTGCACAGGAGTGCGACCCTCGCTCGCGGTACTGTGGTGACGTGAAGTATTTATAACAATGGTCACTTCGTCTCGATACAAGCCCATCATCTCTCCCTCACACCTGGCCGCACGTTCTCTACAGGCGGCGGAACAGTGGTCTTTGATCTGCTCCACTGCAAGAACGTGACTGGGCCGTCCTTCCAGCTCTGCACTCGTTTGCTCGCGACAACGCTGAGCGTGCTATGGTCCGTCCCGACGAACCCGTCCGCTAGGGAGTGGATCGCGCTATCGAGCAGCACCGTGTACCTGTGATTCGTTCAGCGCTCTGCCATGAAGCACCTCAGGGAAAACCCACCAGCAGCCGTATCGCTCGCAGGTACGCTCCCTTCCGTGGTCGATATAGTGCCACCCACGCTCGTGGATCGCCGCCCACCAAGCCGGGTCCGTCTCGTCGCTCGATACGAAGACGTGTGGGGTGCTGAGTCCCTTTGCTTCCAACCGTTCCTGAAGCTCCTCTATCGCCGCCGCGGCCATCTCGTTGGTTGGCATGCAGCTTCCCTTGCCGGCGTAACAATACCCGGACATGTCCCCTCTTCGTAAGTGCAGCCCGATGTACTGATACATAACCATAAGCACATGTTTCCGCAATTCAACCTGTCTGCTCACCGGTGGGGTCGGCCCATCATCTGGTAGGCCAAATAGGCGGTTGAGGTAGCGCTTCGCAAGCAGCTCAATCTCCGGATTCCACGTCAGATACTGGCCAATCTTGTTCCAGACCGGATCCCAGTCCTGACTCCAATGCTCGACCGAGTCCACAGTAGCGTAGAAGAGAGTGTCGAAGCACATGAGCTGGTCATCTGGCTCGGTGAAGTTCTTGTACCGAAGCGACGGCTGCGTGAGATTTTGCGAGAGCGCCCATGTTCGCTCGGACGGGTACCCGAGGTGCGCGAGCTTCAATATATCCGTGTATAATCGTTGCCCATCGAGGCGATATCGATCCGCTGAGCGAAGGTTAGCTTAGCTGAAGAGCATATAGGCGCAACTTGCGATCAAGATAGGTATACGAAACATCTGCGTAACGGATTTCAGAACATAGCTTCCCGGCTCGACAGTGCAACTTACCGAGTTTCAAGAAATCACTAGCCGGAGAGGGGATGTGTGTTGTACCCCCAGCAGTCAATGCACTCCAGCACCCGATGTCCTCCCACTCTTTCGCTAGCGCGGCGTTCTGAGTGGGCTCCACGTTCTTCAAGTCGCGCCATTCGACGATATCCAGCTTGACCTGCTTTCGCAGTCTGTCGAGGTCGAACACGTCGCCAAACGCTATCTGGCCCGCTGAGTGGTTCAGATGCGGGCCGGGGACGAAGGGGGGCATGATTGCTACTCGGTCGGTGTACCAGGCCAAGTATAGGAGGCTCAAGTAGCCATAAATTTGGTTGGCTGCCGGTCACGGTCAGCATTGGCACCAGTCTCCTAAAAGATGACGCACTGAATCCAGCATCTGTGAAGCCAGTCACGTATTTCGTGTCGGTCTTCAAACGGTCTAGTTCGCAGTCAGCGACAGCTGACATGATGATGAGCGACAGCGAACCTTTGTAACGATCGGTGATTTCCCCCTGCACGTGCGGCGATGAATCGCCCAGCCAAGCACTGACCCTTTCCGGGCCCACGGAACGCGTTGGAGGGTCCATATAACGCATACCAGACAGTGCAGCTCCAGCGCATACCACAAGGACCAGCCAGAGTAAGACTACGCGTGTACGAATGCGACGTTGTCGCGTGTTCGCTTGTTTCGTAGACGTCCTGCTGTCCGCCAAATTCTCATTTGGCCAGGCTGACGACCTATCATGGGTGCCTTCTTCGGCAGTACCGGACGTTTCGCCATCAGTGTAGAGCGATGTGTCTTCGGCGCTGTAAACTGACAGTTGCTGATAGAGAGTACCTTGCTTGCCCTTCGTGGGCATGGTGCCTACAAGTGCAGGCAGGCGGTGTTGAGGAAGACTGGGTCGCACCGCCCGCACGCGTTCCAGCGGACGATTTCAGACTTGCTTTCATTAGTTACAGTGACGTACTGTAGGTCGCGTCGCGTCGGGCCAGCCGGAGAGCCACCGGGGGTTCCCATGCGGGAGCCGCGCCGCCGCAAGAAATGCCACAAGCCGATCGGATGGGCTACAGTCGCGCGCCTGGAGGGGAGCACAGTATCTTGTACGTGTGTACCGAGACCACGAAGGACGGGATATGCCATATATCTGGCAAGCCGAGAGAGCGCCACGATTATGAAGCGGCAGCAATGGGGCCAAATAGTAAGCGGAGGAAACCATGATCGGATGGCTTGGAAGGGACGGGTGTTTTGACCTCGGATGTGTGCGCCACACGATGCCCTGTGGAACTCTATTATTCTCCGTGACTCTATTTCAATTCAGACAGTCCATTATCCATCTTAATGACAAGACCGCCCACGGCTGTAATCCTCCTTGCCGGGATTGCCCTCCGCCTCTGCCTTTGCAATCTTGCAGACCACCCCAGCCTGGCTCAACCCGTACTGAAAGCACTCTGGACTTGCTCATTCGTCTCGATCAAGCCGAACTCAGCGTAGTCGAACACATGTTCCTCCATATGTGCTTGTATGAGCGTGCTCTGCGGCTTCATGTTGTGTAGCGGCCACCGGGGAAAACTATCACAATGCCATCATCACTCCCTGGCACTGGGCCTCGCGCTCTGTGCAGGCGGCGGGACAGTGACCTTTGACCTGTTCCAACGCAAGAACGAGACCGGTCCATTCTTCCAGCTCTGCACCCGTTTACTGGCGACAACACTCAGTGTGCTGTGATGCGTACCCACGAAGCCGTCCGCGTGAGAGTGGATCGCACTGTCGAGTAGCACCGTGTACCTGCTGCCAGGTCAGCGCTCTGCTATGGGACACATCAAGAGAACGTACCAGCAGCCATACCGCTCGCAAGTGCGCTCTTTTGCATGGTCGATATAGTACCACCCGCGCTCACGGATCGCAGCCCACCACTCTGGGTTCGTTTCATCGCTCGATACGAAGACGTGCGTTGTCCTGATGCCCCTTTTCTCCAGCTGCTGCTGGATTTCCTCAATGGCAGCGGCAGCCATCTCGTTCGTCGGCATGCAGCTGCCGCTACCCTTGTAACAATATTCCGCCATGTCCCCGCGTCGTAGGTGCAGCCCGATGTACTACATGCAAGTCAATTCAAGTCTATGGTAGACAATGACTTGCTCACCGGCGGTGTCGGACCATGCTCCGGTACACCGAGCACTCTGTTCATATACTGCATTGCCAGCCGCTCGATCTCCGGTCTCCAAGTCAGATACTGGCCAATCGAGTTCCACACCGGATCCCAGTCCTGACTCCAGTTGTCGACTGAGTCAACCGTGGCGTAGAATAGAGAGTCGAAGCACATGAGCTGGTCGTCTGGCTCGGTGAAGTTCCTGTACCGGCGCGAGGGATGGGTGAGGTTTTGGGATAGCGCCCATTCTCGCTCGGAGGGATAGCCGAGGTGCGCGAGCTTCACGATGTTGGAGTATAGCCGCTGGCCATCGAGGCGATATCGATCGGCTGGTGAAGAACACTATCAGACCTCAGACCAGGTTTCGGCCATTCTGTCGTAGCTTACGATCAAGGTAGGTATATGACACATCTACGCAATGATATCAGACGCCATTAGCCCTGAGAAAGAAATCACCGCACCGAGCTTCAGAATATCACTGACAGGTGAGCGCTGAAGCTTTTCGCCCCCGGCAGTCAACGCGCTCCAACAACCAATGCTCTCCCATTCCTTGCCCGCGGCCGCAATCTGGGTCAGCTCCACTCTCTTTAGGTCGCGCCATTCGAGGATGTCCAACTTGAGCTGCATCTTCAGCCTGTCGAGATCGAACACGTCGCCGAACGCTATCTGGCCGGCTGTATGGTTCAGATGCGGCCCGGGGATGAAGGGAGGCATGACGGCTACTCGGTGGGTGTACCACGCAAAATACAAGAGGCTCAAGTAGCTGTATACTTGATTGGCTGCCATCTAGATGTCAGCATATGCAGTTGACGGATAACGAGCGACATACTGAAACCGAAATCTGTAAACGCAGTCACATATTTCGTGTCATTCCTCAATCGGTCTATGTAACAATTAACATTGGTGGCACAGGGAACGGAGGGGGACGAACCTCTATATCGTCCCGTGATTCGCCCTTGCAGGTGTGGGGACGAGTCGCCCAACCACGCGCCAATCCTCTCCGAGCAGACGGAGCCCAACGGATCCTCCAGATGGTATAACACAGAGAGTGCAGCTCCAACGAGCACCACAGCGCATAGCCCAAGCAGGACTAGACGTGGACGAATGCGGAGATGTCGTGTGCCCGCCTGTTTCGCGAACCCACCACTGTCTCTCTTCTCGTTTAACCGCGATGCCCACCTGCCATCGCGAGGAGATTCCTCATCTGCCCCAGACGCTTCGCTTGTAGGGTAGATCGAGATGTCTTCAGCGCTGTACAGAGGTAGCTGCTGGTATAGAGCACCTTGCTTGCTCTTCGGCGGCATAGTGGTGCGAGTACGTCCTGGACGACGGGGACGAGCAGGACTAGATGCTGTCGCGTACACGCGTTCCCGCAGATGATTGCATTCCGTCTGTCATTACGGTCATGTCTTCGAAATGCGTATTGTGTGCCGTCCGGCTGGTCGGGCGCGCTCGTGCCTTGTCACTTGAGGGCTCGCTGCAAGAAGTAGCACAAGCAAACGGGCAGATGGCCTAACGTCGCGTGTTGCGGTAGTTGTCTTGCAGGCAGATCACAACGGATGAGATACTGCACATGGCCAAGCCCGGGCATGGCCAAGCCGGAGAGAACCGAGATAATGCAGCCGTAATACGAGCAAACAACAGAGCGGGAGGCTTGGAACCGGTGCGGGCGGACCACAAGAAATATCAGGGCCGTCCCTCGGGCCTAGCCCTGAGTGGCGCAGCATATTGAACTCTAACGTCCAATACTAAGTTACTACGTGGCCAACAATATTCTATTCCAATTCTATGTACAGTCCATTGCTCTAGTTCCCCTGGCTGAGGTTCCCCTCCGCCTCGGCCTTTGCAATCTTGCAAAACACCTCGACCTGGTTCGCCACGTCCCTGAGCACACCCAGGACTTGCCCGTTGGTCTCAAACAACCCGAACTCGGCATACTCCAGCCCGTTCTCCTTCGCGTATTCCTTCACGAGCGCGGAAGCAGCCTTGAGGTTGTGCCGCGGCAGGCGTGGGAAAAGGTGGTGCGTGACCTGCAGCTGGAGGCCGCCGTGCATCCACGCGAGCGCGTCGGGGCAGGAGATGTCGGTCGTCGTGCGCAGCTGGCGGTCGGGGAAGGACTCCCACGGGCCCATGTCTACCGTCGACCGCGCAAAGTGGGACTGGACGATCTGCACGTGCACGGGCGAGGGCACGATCTGAGATATCATGAAGAACGCGAGGCGGGTGCGCCAGTCCGGAACACCGCTCAGGACGAGCCCGAACCATGTCCAGAATAGTGCGATGCAGACAAACTCGGCGGTGCGCCACTTGCCACGGTCGCCCTTGGCCAGGAAGACGTACGAGTTGGCGTACAGGTTGAATCGCGCGAGCGAGAGGATCACGTAGTAGAGATAGGGCTGGAAGCGGATGAGGAATCGCGACGGAGCATCGAACTCCATCACGCGGTTGTAGTACGTCGACCAGAGGGAATTGAAGAACTGCGGGGTGATAGCGAAGAAGGGGATGTGTTGGATGTCCGGGTCGTGCGTGGGGTGGTTTGTTACGACTGTAGCAGCATAATATAAGCATTTCGCCGCATATATGTGGGGATATGGGACGCACGATGATGAACGTTGTGATTGTCCACCCACCACCCGATGCTTAGCCCACCCAGGAAGTCCGCGATAAAAATGCCCAGCACTCTGTCAATCGTCCAGTCGTGGGTGACCCCGCAATGTCCAAGGTCGTGGGCCGTGAACGTCAACTGATGCCAGAAAATACCCAGCGACACCGCGCTGAGGAGGTACCATTCCCTCCGGTACAGCCAAACGGCCAGCGCAGCAAACAGCGTGTACCTGAGGACCTCCGGCCCGTACCCGGTGATGTAGCGGCACTGGTACAGGCCCTTGCTCTTGATCTGCTCGTGCAGCTCGCGGAGGGCGATCGCGTGCGAGTGCTGCGCCTTCTGGAGGAGCGTCGTCGGCTGAGGCTCCAGCGCGCTGAGCGGCGGGCCGGCGGGGTCAACCAGGTCGGCTTTCTTGACCAGCAAGATCTCGCGCTCGTCGTGTGTGTCCACATGCCCCGCCTCGTTCACCCAGCGCACCTTGCCGTCCTTGCCTTCCTTGCGCACCCACCCCGTTTCCAGGGGCGGCATGAGCGGTGTCCAGCCCTCGGCGCCGTACTCCACGCGGCCGACGACGAAGTGCGGGAGCCGTCCGAGCAACGTCTGCGGGGAATGGAACCCGTCGATCTCGCATGTCGCGTCGCGCCCCACGAAGTGAAGAATGGCGAGCTTGCCGCCGGGGTGCTGGGCGAGCCATGCATCCGAGATCTTCAGCACTTGGCCGTTGTAGATGACGAGAGATTGGCCGGCTCGGACACCTTGTGCGACCTCTTCGCGCGTCCACAATCGGTCCTTCATGACGTTGTTGTGCGTGGAGGACTGTCCGGTCGCGACGCTGTTGTGGGCAAGGCGGGGCCCGTGGTTACCGACAAGGGAAGGAGGAAGGGACCCGGTGCCGAGTTCGAAACAAGCGGCAGCCTAACGCCACTCCGTTGCGGTTTGGGCGGCACAGACTGTATCGACCCGTCGACTGTCCTTCTTCGAACACGGCGATGAGCTTCTATTCGTTACGCTTGTGGCGCCGGCGAACAAATGCATTATTTTCACCTTTCGACGTGGGCCTGCCCCTTGTCTTCCTTCAGCTATTCTCTCCTCTGTCTGGTCGTGAGCAAGCCGTCTGGTGCCTATGAGAGTGGGTGCGCTCTCGTTGACGGACGGCTCGGTGCTCCTGCGCGCATGGTCTGCTCATAGGAGACGACAAGGGCCGCTGTTGTGCGCCCTGGGAGTGCTGCTATGGGTGGTTTACCATCTGCCAGTATGGCAGAGGCTGCGGGTGCAGGAACGTTCCAAAGTTGCTACTGCGTCGAACGTAACTACGGATGAGGACGATCCGTACCATCCCTCAAAGTATACGGTGCTAGGCGGGCCCTCGATTGTGTTTTCAAGTGAGTTTGCTTACCATAGTCCATTAGTCATACTAACAGCCATACCAGCCAATCTCAAGCCCGAATATAGGTACATCACGGGATGGCTCAATTCCGGTTGGAGTGCGTAACCCCTCCTCTCCGTCCATTCCATGCACCTAACATTCCTTCAGCGAACGACGTGATGACCTATGCGAACCTGCTGTACCTCGCGCACCTCACCTCGCGCATTGCCGTCCTAGGCCCCTTCGTCCCCTCCCATCTCGACATCAGCGCCGGCTACCTCCCCTTCTCCGAAGTGTTCGACATCCCGCACCTCGCGCGCGCCTTGCACATGCCTATAATGGAGTGGAGCGATCTCAAGAGCGCTGAGAGTGAGGTGGCGGAAGAGATGGGCTGCTGGAGCACGTGGATGAGCTACTCAGGTGCAGCGGGAAACGCGAGGAGCGGCTGGGTACCGGATACGTTTGCGCTCGATGTGAGCTATACGCCTGTGCCGCGTGCGTGCGCATCTCCCTTCTGGCCGGAGGATGTTTGTTGCTGATGATGTACGTCCACAGCGGAGATATACGAGCACAACGCGCCGAACGATCCGCATATAACGTTCGCCTCGCTCCTCCCGCTCGCCTTTCCTGAAGGGCGCTCCTCCGCCCTAACGAAAGTCTCCCCGGCGCCCTCCGAGCCGTGGGGAACGGTGATGCCCCCCTCGGACCACCTACTGTGCTTCGACGTGCTGTACTTTGTGCAGGTGGGGATGAGCGGGGCCGAGTGGGGGGAGGAGTATGCGCCGGTGTGGAGGCTGGTGGGCAGGGAGATGCGGTGGGCAGGGCCGTTGAGGGAGAAGGCAGACCAGTACTTGCGCAGTCACTGGGGCGTGGAGGAAGAGGAGGAGATCCCTCCGGTGCGCTGCTTTCGCATTCTTTCATTCTATTGCGATGCTGATAGAAATCCGCAGTACATCTCTGTGCATGTGCGGCGGAATGACTTCCGGGACTACTGCTCCGGCACGCTCACCTGTATGCCCACGCTCGCCCAGCTCCAGCGGCGCGTCTCCGAAGTCCAATCACGCCTCCTAGCGGAACAAGGCCTCTCCGTCCCCAATGTGCTCGTCACGTCGGACGAGCAGTCCCCTGCCTGGTGGTCCGAGGTGCACGCGCTGGGGTACACGAGCATGAACCACACCGAACTGAATACGGAGGGGAAGTATGGCGAGTGGTACCCCAGCGTGCTGGACGCGGTGTTCCTCAGCCTTGGGAAGGGTTTCGTGGGCACCGAGGGGAGCACGATGAGCTTGCTGGCGCGGAGGAGGGTCGAGGACTGGGGTGGGGGAGTCGCGACGTGGTTGAGGTGGATGGGGGTGGCGCAGGAAGAACTGTAGGAGGTACAGGTTCAAATTCCAATAGATGATCCCCTCTTGGCGATTGACTGGTTGGACGGACTTGGACTGCAGTTGCTTCCATTATCCTCATACATGTACCATGCCACTCCACACTGTCCCATTATACTGTGAATACGGCATCTCGGCAATTCTTCCTAACCGTTCGGGTGATCACTTTCTTACTCAGGGAAAATTGCTTGGCGCGAAACCTTCCAACAGTTGAGAGGCTGCCAAGTGCTACTTTATTAGCTTAGCCGTCCCTATGCGTCATTGTTGTTCTTGCCCCATGACGGTGTCTAGCGTCCAGGGGATACGGAATAAACGCAGCTTGGGGACCAGCGGAAAAGAAAAAGTGGCTAGGGCGTCCCTTCTTGCCTCCGTGCCAAGAGAATCGGTACTGGTGACGGCCGCCGGTACATACAGTACCCACGCGGGTTCATAACGTACAAAATAAGATTATGTCGGCCAGTTCATTGTAGTACTCTTACGCAATCTCCCACCGTGGCCTGACACCATCCCCCGCGGCCGTGGGCTACCAGTCTGCGTCTTGCGAAACTGTGTTGCTGCCGGACCCGGCTCACAAGGAGCTGCCACACGCAGGTGCCACACGGAGGTGCCACACGGAGGTGCCACACGGAGAAATTCGCTTGTTGTGGATGACAGAGGGTCACTACTGTTCTCTGTCAACCGACTGGAGTCCACATGATTTCAACTTACAAACTCCGTCTGTGTTCCACAGGGCGCGCCTGTAGCCCCTTAGGACCTGTCTAGGCCGCCCGGTGTGCCGCCAAGCACACCCCTTGAAATACATTCTGAAATCTATATGTTGGATTTCGCCAAGACAATTCAAGAGACCCAAGGGACTATATCACTGGACACAGCGTGCCAACCTGTCTTCTCATCATCATCTCCGAAACCTTGTTCTCCCGCCAAGCACTTCCACCGCTTCCTCTTTAACAATCCTACAATCAAGCCATGTCATCCCCTTGCGCTCATCTGTCGACGACATTCCACACGCTCTCCACAGACTGGACGGTTGGTGCTGACGATGACTTCAAGTTCCAAGAGATGCTCTTCGAGAAACCTTAACGGGTTCATCCGTAGGATGCCAGTGGTAGTAGGTATTTCTCATTCCTACCCGCATGTACACCCAACCGATAGAAGTGCCACAGTCTCGCCCCTCTGCGACGGCCGCAAATGTATATGGTAAAAGGCGGAATGTTTGTAATTCACCATCGGTGCGACCGGTCGTTTGATTAAGGACACAAACAACGATGCAATATGTCGGCATGAAGTGTGTGCAAGGCGCGCTGTGCAATGACCTCCAACGAACCTCACGTCTCCACACCATTCTCGCCTCGAGCACCTGAAGAAGTCCCACCAAGCAAGGCCTTTTCTCGACACACACCATGCTGTCACGCCAAGCCGCTGTACCCCTGGCAGCCGTCCTCTCTCTCAGTACATTACTGGTGTACTTCTTCCTATTAGACTCAAACGAGGATTCCTTCTACTCACTGGAACGAATCGACCTCAGCTTCCACTTGCCACAAGTGCCCACTGTTTTTCGGCCTTCGTCATACAGTCCCCTATGGAGCCGACCCGACATACCAGAGTACTGTAGCCCCGGTTCGACGGCCGACTTCTGGTCAGAGAGGTACAGGGAAGAGAACCTGCTGCTGTCGCGCGCGTACAGCGCTAGTGGCACTAGGTTTAGGAGGGTCGTAGCGAAGGCAATGCGAGGGGAGCCTATAAAGATGGCGGTACTTGGCGGGTCCGGTACGCTCGTGTCGCGTACGATATCTGTGCTTGGGCTAATGCTGAACACCTGCAGTTTCAAGAGGACGCAACTCCTTCCCAGGAGGACCGTATCATGGTCGTATCTTCCGCACGTGGAACGAAACGTTCTTCCCACATCCACAGAACACGATAGTTGATGGGTCCCGGCCGGCTACAGGCACGAAGTACTTCAGCATGTGCTGGGGAGAGCATATTCCGGAGGATATTGACTTGGTGTTCCTGGAACAGAGCATCAACGACCGAAGGTACGTGGCCGACGCGTTCCATATTCCCTATCTGTGCAGAGTATGCTGATGCTCTCAACAAGAACAATGGAGTCCGCGGACAACTGGGAGACGCTGGCACGCTCTCTGCTAGAGCTGCCCCATAACGTGGCAGTGATTTCGATCAGCACTTTCGCTCTAGAGTTTGCACAAGGGTGAGTAACAAGGGACAGCATCTGGCGCATAGCTGAGCCAGGGATAGCATCGGCAACGGAGGCGATGTGCACCTCGCGGTTGCGCAATATTATGATATTCCCGTAATCAGGTGCGAATTCCGGTCTTCTTTAATCGCACCCACACTGATGGTCCCACAGCATCAGAAATGCTATACTGCCACATCTCTTCGATGATCCCGCGCTCGAGTCAGAGGTATTCGGTGATGTGGAAAGTCCTGACCACAGCATTGACCGCAAGCACATTAACGCCCTAAACCATCAAATACTCTCGGATTTCACCACCCATTGGATGAAAGATCACATCTGCAAGGTTGCGTCCGAACAGGTGAGCCCCTATTACTCCCTGGAATAATAAATGCTGACAAAGCTTGACGCAGGACGCTCCTGCGGCGCCGCCGGGGCGAGATCATCATTCGATGGAAGGCTGGTGGAATGCCCCCGTCGACATGGCAACGGTGCCTCGAGTATGTTCAGGCTTTTTTCGTGCTTGAGTTTCCGAAGTGACAGACTTCCAGTTACGCATGTCCGAGCCGTGGACCACTGTGAACCAGACGAGACCCCCCTTGCAACCTAGCTGCAAGAGCACGACATCAGAGCCACGTCTGGCGCCGTCCTCCACAGACGGATGGTCGTTTGAAGAGGCACCAGGGGACAAGTTTTACTGGAGCGCGGACACCGTTGGGGCTCAGATACATTTTTCCGTTCATACTGTCAGTGGGCATGTAGGCATGTTTTTCCTCCGCAGCCCAAAACTCGGGTTAGGGAACGTGCGTTGCTGGCTGGACGGGAACCTGAAAGGGAGTAAGGTAGTGGAGGGTTACTGGACCAAAGACGTGTGAGTCTATACCGCCATGTTTAGTTCCCGCGAGCGCGGCTCTAACGACCACCTGCGTTTGTCGTTAGGAGCACCGCCGAATTTATTGAGCTTGCCACAGAGCTCCCTACCGGCACGCACGAATTGACCTGCGAGATTGCACGCCAAACGAAGGACCCAGGCGGTGGACACGCGTTCAAGATCATTGGCCTAGCAACTGTATAATTCGCATTGTTTGCGTAACACGCTGCATACCCGATAGATGAACCACACTTCTGCAAACAGTTTGCTGCGAGCTTTTCTGTGCGACCTAGTTATATTTGTTGTCCACCTGAAACCGGGACATGTGCCTTGGAAGCAGTTCGCATCTGGTATAACCGTATAAGTGCGCAGCACGTGGTGGGCCGTTCTACTTGGGCCGGAAAAGGACATTCTCCGTCGCGACTTGCCAACTTGACCGGGACCAGGGGCGGGTAATCGACTGATCCGAGTGCGGCACTTGCCGTGCCTGAGAGGGCAGAGTGTCTCGGTGTTAGTGTCATGCTATTTTTAGCAGCTGGAGCAATTATCTACTATGCAAGACGATCATGACGTAAGAAAATCAGGCATAATTTGTTAGTATCTAAATAGCATTGGATTCTAAACGGGGTTTTAGCTGAGCGTGGACCTAACATAGTCAATCGTTTATTTTTTTGGTCTCTCCAATGAGGCCACCTTCCACCATACCGCACCGGCGCACCCCGAGGGAGATGCCAATGTGTAGTACGCTCCGCGCAATCTCGCCATCCAGATAAGCGCGTCAGAGTAAAGGCAGTCACTCCCACGAATGAGCAGCGGTTTATCTGCTGGGCTATCATACTGGGTATACTCCGGCGGGCCCCGACGGTCACCGGAAACATTGAGATCTCTTTTAACAATGCATCATATTGATCTATTGGACACATCTTATGAATGACACAAGGATAACCAGTCTATTAGGAGACATTTGTGCCATGCGTACAATGCAACAGCTGATTATACAACGCGAAAACCCACGACAATCATCGGTGCACGATAAACCCTCCCAAAAGTCCAATTGAAACGAATAAGAGAATGGCGAGATCAGAGAGCCGACGGGACCTGAACTTGGCGACGAGATCGCTTGAGCTGGGTGAGGAGGCCCTGGGTGCGCTCGCAAGAAGTGCCCATATCGCCAATCCGGTAACCCCGCTCGCAAGACTGCACAATGCACTGACCTCCAACGCACTGGACGGTATTGACGCCTGGAATGGAGGTGCAGTCTACGCCAGTCCCCTCTCCATCATAGCCCACGCAGCCGCCGCACGACTCAAGATCGTTATCGATGTCGAGGCACTCCATCCCACCCCTGCCGGACATGATAGGGCAGCTCATGAATCCGAGCTTGCACTGCGCCCCCGCTCGCTTCGCCTTCATAGCGCGCGGCCGATGGCTGTTGACTGCCGTGCAGGAAGACGAGCCTGAGTTTGACGTTTGTCCGTTCGGGCACCGGGTGCATTTGGTGGAGCCGGAGCTGGAGGAGTAGTATCCGGCCGAGCAGTCCTTGCAGGCTCGTGATGAGGAGGAGTCGCTGTCGTCGTTGTATGTGCCTGCGGGGCACTTGTTGACGGGTGCATTGTTGCCTCCTGGGCACCACGAGCCAGCAGGGCAGTCGATACACCAGCTGATGGATGGTGTTAGCACAGGTGAGAGCTGCTGGAAAATCATCAACGTACCCGTAGCTTCCGAAGAGCGTCTGCCAGTAAGATCCAGGGGAACAATAGTTGTTGGTATTGGTGTTCCGGGATACAATGCTATCCCAAGTTTCCCCACGAGCTGCTAGACGTTCGAGGCTAGGAACATAGGTCAGTCAAACTCCGACAGCAAAACCTCCATGGCGTGACGTACACATCATCTGGCACAGTGGTCGCCCGAGCACTTCCGACAAAGGCACCTGCTGCGAGTAGGAGAAGAGCAGCGCGGAAAGAGGAGTACATCTCGACCGTTCAGATGGGCAGCGGTGGAGGAGGGAGGTGGCCGACGAAAATGGGAGCGTTCTCGCAACGGTGCCCAAGCCGCCCCTCCTGCGCTTGGCTCTTGTAGGTCAGTCCTCTCGCTAAGGTTTTCGTCATGGCGGGGTATGAGAAACAGGGTACGCCGGAGCCGGGGACCGGGTAGTCCCCAGCAGGCGTGACCATCGAGTCAAAGTAGGGCTGATGCAGGTATCAAGGACCAAGCAGAGACAACGAGTCGGCCCAAGTCCGGCAGGGCCCTAGCGTTACCATCGCTCAGCGCGTTCCAGTGAATCCAGTCGTGCCGGATGCGCGCATGCTGAGACTAAGGAGGCTGGCTGATACAGACGCAAGCCGTTCAGGTCAATATCCGCCCAAGGCTGGAGCTGCCTAGAGGGCGAAAAGTGGGAGGATGAAGGATTGTGCGACAAGAGCGAGGGCGGCGAGGGCACACGTTAGAGCAACCACCGTGAGACCGTCTCGCGGAGGTGTCGCTTCCGCCGTGCCAAGTGGCACGGCGGCACGCTCGGGATGCCACGCGAGACACATGCCTGGGCCCGGAATGTCACGGAGGCATTCACACATCAGCCTACATGAGACAAGGTATGAGCGGAAGCAAAGCGTTGGGATTCCCTCTCACCAAAATGCCGGCTGAGTGTGGCTGGTGGGAATTTGAGGCATGCGCGTGATGTCTCGCTGACATAGGATTGCCCCCAGAATCCAGGAACGGTCGGTACTCAAAGTCGGCCCCGCTGGGAATGTACGGTGGATGGAATGCGAAGCTGCCCGGTTCCTTCGTCCCCCCGAAAACAAAAACGTGGGATTGGACATCGTGCGAGGTACGGTTCCTCCAGAGCTGGTTCAGGGCTTCTCGTGAAGCGTTGTCGCGCTTGAGCGTGTACATACCGTTGCCCGGAGCAGTCAACGCCGATATCACACAGTCCTGGGGCCCCCGCACATCCGACCCTAAAAGCGCCGTAGAGGTTCATGAGTTCACACGCTTCAAGGGACGAGGGCCCGAACACGGCCGGCTTCAGACATGTGTGACAGCCACTGTTTCGCCTGCTGGATGTGAATGGTCTATTGGACAAGGCTAGGTTCTCACGCGTATATAGTCTGCCCGGCTCGCAGCATTCAGCTCTGTGCTCATTGCGGATCGTTGCCTGGATGAGGTATACACCGTCAGTATCCGCACCGCGCGTGAGAATTCGGAGCAGGTACAGCAACATCACTTCTAAGCTGCTAGTTGATGTGCCACTGTGTTGGCCATAGATTGCACATATTGCAGCCACAGTGCTTGATACGTAAGAGGCGAACAGCATACGCAGCCGTTGGGGGGAGCTGCATGACAGCCGACCTCGGCAGATGTTCCAGGGCTGACCGGTGAGCACGGCGTGGCAGTCCTGCCACAAAGGGCACTAATGTACATTTGAGTCAATGAGTCCCACGTCATTAATGGCTCACCCAGTGGGCTCTACCAGCGATGGCGAACCATTTGGGGTGTCAATCGTAATGACAATGACCGCGGTCTCTTTACCGTCCCTGTCCGGCATGGAGCTTGGAGGTCCAGCGGGTGGATTTCTGTGCGCAACCACGCCCGACCCTTAGCCTTCATATGATCGGCGAACAGAGTTCCTCCTGCTCACTGACGGTAAGGGCTACGTTCAGGCACTCCAAGATCCATACTTCTGGACCAGCTGCGTAGGATTGCGGGTAACCAGGTCTCGGTAGGGCAGATGGCGAGGAGCTGTTGACTCCCGGGAGGTTGAGCTTGAGCTCGGAAGGATAGCGATACTACCAGGCGTGCCTGTATGCGCGCATATAAGGGAGACCGAAGTTGGCCAAGGTGACAAAGTCGGACGCACAGAGCGCATCACCCCATACAGCTCAGTTCCACTGTCGTTGCGCCAAGCATCCATGTCGACGTACATAACAATGCTCCGCCGTCCAATCGGCAAAGTGCCTTGCTCCATGCTGAACGGAGACCAGACAGCAGCCCACTCGCCCGCCCCAATAGAATAGTATGGCCGAGCACGATGACGAGAATGCACAGGCACTGCAGGTTCAGTGCATCAGCCAAGTCCATGACGATGCCGCTTTTAGAACATACTATTGACATGCAGCAGTATCATCCCACAGACAACGTCCTTACACGGCTCAGTGTCCAACTCGAACGTCGTCGCCTCGATCTCATCTGCTTGGCGGTGAACCCATCTCGTACTTTAAAAAGCTACGCCGGGCAAGGCGGCTCATGCAGCTCACAAGACAGGCGCCTGTCGAGCGCCTGTCGCTCGTCGAAGCTGAATATTGTGACTCATTGTCAGATTGCCGCGTACGATGAGCTGTTCATAATTGAGACCGTGCGTAGTGTAGACCGTGCCTGTTTGGTGTCGATACTGGATGCCTTTCCATGGGCATCTGCGAGGGATCTGCGTTGACCCAGATGTGCCACATGAGGGTCCGCCGAGATGCCGCTGTCAACCCGTGCTGTCCTGAGCACTCGCAGATTGCCAATCTGAGAGAGGGGTAGCCCCCCCTCTCACAGACCGGAAGAACAGCGCAAACCCAAACGGAAGGTTGCGCAACCTGCTGTTGGCCAATCAAAGGATGCGCTCATCTTGTCATGTATCAGTACAGCTCACTCTCCCGTATTCAGCTTGCGCACCTTCACCATCATGTCCTACCCAAACAGCTCTCCGATGTACATCCCAACCTCTATCCCGCTGCCCATACCCATGCATGTCTCTGGCTGGCCGACCGGCAGCCCATACAGCCCCAGTCCAGCTCTATCGCACACTCCACCACTGGCCAAAAACACCATCTCTCATTCATTTGCGGATGCAGTCGATTCTGCCCTTGGCTTGCAGCCTAGTCCTGTGCCGGACCAGCTGCCATCTAAAGCGCAACCTGGGCAAAAGAGAAAGAGAAAGACCGGAAAGGAGGATGCGCAGCCTGGGAAGAAGGTTAGCAAGGGGCGGGTTGCAGGCTCAAGGGGTTATGGCGAAGCCGAGATACGGCGGATGGTTGAGGCTGTTGAGGAGTATCATCCTATTGGTTCAGGTGGATGGCAGCAGGTGATGGGAAGGATGACCGAGTACTGGTTTGAAGAGGGTGTACCAGCCCGGTCAGAGGATAGTGTGAAGCGGAAGTTCGCAGAGGTGTGTAGGCTGCGCATCCTGCCTCACTCATTGTCTGACACCTCAACAGATGAGCCGCATGCCCAAGCCTACCGGTGATCCAGACATGCATGAGCTCATTCTCCGAGCAAAGAAGGTGAACATCGACATACAGAATGATGTGTATATGGGCAACCTCCAGGATGACGAGGACGAGCTGAACCAAGACGACTCCGAGATTGAATGGCCGCCTTCCCCCAACAGAGGACCAGTGCCCGAGGTTGCGCAGCCTGTCGATTTGACAAGAACAAGTACACCGGAGGAGCCAGTTCTCATCAAGCAGCGACGCCATGTCAAGGCTGCGCCCAAGACAGAGAGCCGGCATGCTACAACTAATGCGCTCCTTGCCAACGTCAGCCGTGCCTTTGATCCTGATGTTCAGGCGGAACGCGAGCAGCGGAAGGAGGTTGCGCATGCTCAGCGCAGCCTGTATCAGAGTGAAATCTCGTCTCTGCGCGCACAGCTGCTGGAGAAAGACAAGTTAATTGAAAGCCTGCGAACTCAGCTGCTTGAGGATGCGCGCAGTCACCTTGCAGTCCAACGCGAGCTGGATGGAACGAAGGCAAGGCTTGAGATGCAGGAGCAGATGCGGACAATGATGATGGGGATGGGTAATGTGGGTGCATGGTTGGCGCAGCCTGTTAGTCTTGCTCCAAACACTGGTCATTCGTCTACTACAACATAATGAAACTGTGCAACCCGGTCTGCTCTGCGAATTTCAGGAAACAACATTGTCTGCAGGTTGCGCCACACGTGCTTCAACTCTTTCGTCTCGGTCCATATCGGTTCATACACATTTTTGAGCTGGTTGATTCCAACCAGGCGCACCCTGATCTGATGGAGGCGGAAGATGGTTTCGAGCAGCAGATGACGAGCACTTGCATCGTTTGCATCTAGTGGGAGGCGGAGGCATCCAAAGGATCCTTGGATGGCACGCATGCCCCATTCAGCTGACTGGCGGTAAGAAACAAGCTGATCGGTGAACTGCAGCTCTTGTTGTGTTGCTCTTGCTCCGCTTTTCAATGGTGTTCGGATCTTGCTCTTCAGGGTGCAACGGTTGTGAGGGAAAGCAGTATCAGCAGCCAGATAAAAGCCCTCTGGTGTCTTGATCTCAAGCTGCTCATACACTTTGCTTGCTACACGCGCATCATGCCAGCTGCCTGGTGCATTGATGGCTGCATGAATCAGCTCGCCTGTTATTGTTCCTGTCAGCGAAACTCAGGATGCGCAGCCTGTGCATACCAGAAGCAGAGAAGACAAGAACATTACTGGTGAAATGCCCGTGGAGCCAGCCATTGTACTGGGCATTCTGCCATCGCTCATCACTGGAGGTTGCCGTTGGGAGGTTGAGACCGTCAACCGATCCGAATGCCCCATTCAGCAGGGGATGACAAGCAACAACCAGATCTCTGAGTTGCGCAAACTCGTCATCCTTTGGCCACAGGATGCGCCCTTCTGGGATATGCCGCAGGGTGCGCAAAAGCAGGTGAAGCGCAAACTCGCGATATCGTGTAATGGTTGAGGGAACAAGTGCAAACAGCTGGGAGAGTGTCTTGTCGATCATTGTGGAGTTAAGCCAGTAGAGGAGAAGACCGAGGCCACCTGCTGCATCCAGGCTGCGCTGATGTGGCCTTGGCTCACTCGAAGGCGCAACCTCGCTTCGTGGAATGGGAGTTGTATTCCAGGCCACCTCAAAGCCTGCGCTCAGCAGACGCTTGAATGTCTTCACATCAAGCCCCATTGTTGCGATATAGGCCCGGTCAACTTCTCCAGTCAGGACCTGCTGAAATGGTGTCTGCCGACGTGGGTGTGGTAGAAGGTCGTGCCGAGTCAGGTATGCTCGGTGGGCAGCTCTGTCTTGTGCCTGATGGAGCGCAGCCTGTTGCAGAACCAGCAGGAGAAAGGCTGCAGTCCGCTCATGCTCGTCAGATGAGTCGTCCGATTCTGTATCAGACGGCAGATGCGCATCCTGAAGGTGAGAAGCCATGCCACAACAAGCAAGCTGCGATGCTCCGCAGATCTACAGGGTGCGCTCATGGTCTGCGCATCCTCCGAAAATCTGCGATTTCTCTTCCGGCCATATGCTTCCATCTACGATCTGCAACTATGGAAAGGCATCCACTAAACCAGGTAGGGTGCTTCAATGTTGTATATTTCCATGGTGTTTGGATAAACTATCCGCATTCATGGAAACACGCAGATCTCCAGCGCATGACTGGTCCGGATGGATGCACGTAAGAACGCCGCACGCCAAGCAGTGCCTTTCCATAGCATCGCCAGTGAAAATCCAATCTGGGTCCGTTTTGGACCCTACAGATCGGACGACGCGTCCCGTGGCACACCCTCGGCGCGTCCTTCTGCTCTTGCCGTGTCTACCCTGTCTTAGCGCTCCTCTTCTGCAATGAATTCGGTGTATGCGAGCGCCTTTGCTCTGCAAACCCTGGCGCCATAACCGATTCTTGCAGGAACGCCTCCAATGTCTCAGCAGAACTAGCACCTGCGGTCTATTCTTACGTCCTGGGCCCATGTCGAGGGTGATCTGAGATGCCCAGCGGGGGTTTTCCGCACGCGAGGTATATCAACTCGTGGCGAAATCGACCTGTCTCAACAGCAACCAGCCGCCCATCGTGCTTCTGCCCAGCTCGGCCCTTATTACCAGCCTTCTCTCACGTGTCGCTATGGTCATTACTGCTGCGGCTTGTTGTTCTCGTGACATTTCAAACATCACACGCGTCATGTCCCTTCGTCGCGCCTGATCGACCGCGTCCGGCTGGCTAATTCTGGGCAAGTCCTGGTGCCTTGCTCTTTCCCGGTCGCGATGGCCCAGCGCCTCGCATACACTCGTTTACGTTCCTTACCGAAGCCTCGCCGGTGCCTGGTTGCGAATCTAAACAAGGTACGGGCATCAACATCGTCGCGTCGGACCATAATACGCCCGGCCAGCCACCGGCTCTAGGTCGTCATCTTCCTGAAGTCGATCGTTCCTCTCCACTTGTCTCTTCCGTCTGTCCGCTTCCCTCAACCTTCCTCTCTCTCCCTCACCCTGTGCCATCGGCCACCGCGCGCAACAAAGGTCTCACACAGCGCTCAATCGTCCCTCGTTGTCTCGCACACATAGACTGATTAAAGCGGCAAGGGAAGCTCGGACGTCCTCTGCTGGACAGAGGATCACGACCTCTTCACGACTCTCAACACAACGCTCACGACCGTTCGCGACCGATACATACGACACCCACAGCGACAGCAACACAAACAGCAGCCCAACTGGCCAACATGCTGTCTATTCTACTCCTCTCCGCCCTCTCTCTGTCCCTAGGCGCATATAGCCTCCCCCAACCAACACCGACTGCTCCTCCGATCGTCCGCGTCGCCCCTGCACTTCACGCCCGAGCCACCACCACCGTCTGGTCCTCCGTGGGCTGCTACTCCGATGCAGGATCGCACGCACTCACAGCAACATCGCTCAACTACGCCGGAACCGACGTCGAGTACTGCGAGAACTGGTGTCAGACGCGCGGGTTCAGCCTGGCTGGTGTGCGGAACGGCAACCAATGCGCATGCGACAACGCCATACGCAACGGTAACGGGGTCGCCGCAGCAAGCGCATGTAGCTTGCCCTGCGCAGGAGACAGCTCGGAGACCTGCGGAGGAGGACACTACCTTAATGTCTACTCTGCTCGGGCCATTGCCTCGACGACGACGACGACGACTGCGACCACAACTGCCGCACCTTCGGGAAGCTGGTCATCCGCCGGCTGCTACTCCGATGCTGGCTCTCACGCTCTTACCGCAACTTCGCTCAACTACGGCGGTACCGATGTGGAGTACTGCGAGAACTGGTGTCAGATGCGAGGCTTTAGCATTGCCGGCGTGCGCAACGGCAACCAGTGCGCCTGCGACAATGCCATCCGTAACGGCAACGGGCCGGCTGCTGCAAGCGCATGTAGCTTGACTTGTGCAGGCGACAGCTCTGAGATATGCGGAGGCGGGCATTATGTTAATGTCTACTCGTTCAAGACGGGTACTGCGACTACGCCTACCAGCACGACCATGACCACGACATCTGCGCCGACTACGACGGCTGCACCCACGGGTGCCTCTACGTGGTCCTCAGTCGGGTGCTACACCGATGGAGCATCTCACGCCCTCACTGCGACCTCAGTCAACTATGGTGCAACGGACGTCGAGTACTGTGAGAGCTGGTGCCAGACGCGGGGATACAGCGTCGCGGGTGTGAAGAATGGGGACCAGTGCTTCTGCGACAACGCGATCCGCAACAACAACGCTCCAGCACCGACCAGTAGCTGCACCCTTGCATGCGCGGGTAACAACAACGAGATTTGTGGAGGCGGCCACTTCCTGAACATATACCAATATGTAGCAACAGGGGCTACTTCTACGACGACAACAACGTCGGCTTCCCCCTCCTCCACTGGTTGGGCGAACCTCGGGTGCAGGGTCGACAGCGACTCGCGTGCGCTGACGGGACCCATGCAGCAAGTCAGCACGAATACGGTGGAGAGCTGCGAGCAGTTCTGCTCGTCGCAAGGCTACATATATGCGGGTGTTGAGGTGCGCATATATTTCCTTCTCGTCTTGTTTCAGCATACTGATGATTTCGTAGTATGGCAGCCAGTGCTTCTGCGGTAACACGCTCGCCAACGGGGCTGGTGGGACAACAGCAGTATGCACGCCTTCCAATGTGGTTAGATTTCAGAGCGCTGACCTTGTTGTAGTCGTCCGATTGTAATATGGCTTGTGCCGGCAACTCGGCAGAAACCTGCGGAGGTAGTTATCGGCTGAACCTGTACAGCCACATCGGAGCAACCGCATCGGCAACCTCCACCACCATGACCTCTACCAGCTCCGCGGCCACTAGCACGAGCTCTGGTTCGAGCACCACTGGCGGCAATGGACAGAAGTACGTCGTCGCCCACTTCATGGTGGGGAACACATATCCGTATGCACAGTCGGATTGGGCGAACGACATTGCTCTAGCGCAGGCGAACGGCATTGATGGCTTCGCCCTGAACTACGGATCAGATAGCTGGCAACCTGCGCGTCTTTCCGATGCCTATGCTGCAGCTACGAACTACCCGAATTTCAAGTTGTTTCTGTCTGCCGACATGTCTTCGCTCTCCGGTTCTTCCACTGGCGACGCGACGAACCTTGCCAACCAGGTCAAACAGTTCGCAAGCCACCCGAACCAGCTCAAGTACAACAACGGAATCGTGCTCAGTACCTTCTCAGGCGAGAGCAGCTCCTTCGGCCAGGGCAGCGTGAATGCCGGCTGGCAGAGCGTGATCAGCCAGATTGGTACCCCAGTCACGTTTATCCCGGCGTGGTTTGTGGATCCTAGCACATTTGGAAACTACCCGGTCCTGAGCGGAGCTTTCAATGTGAGTATATGCGCACAGGCGATGTGATCTCAGTTGACGTAGACATTAGTGGAACGGCGGATGGCCAATGTCCAATACAGATATCACATTCTCGAGTGACCAACAGTGGATCAGCGGGCTGAACGGAAAACTGTACATGGCACCAGTCACTCCTAATTTCTTCACAGTGCGTACATCTTCGTGCAGTTCTGTGCCAAGAAAGGGGCTGATACCGTTGTCTGCAGCATTATTCCCCCCAGACCTACAACAAGAACTGGATTTATAGAAGCGACGACAATCTGTATGCGACCAGGTGGGAGATGATGATCCAAAACCGGGCTCAGATAGCGATCACCGAGATCATCACATGGAACGATTACGGCGAGTCTCACTATATTGGGCCTATCGAGGGCGCCCAGCCAAACTCGCAGGCTTGGGTCAACGGCTATCCCCATACCGCCTGGCTGGACATGACCGGGTACTACGCCACAGCATTCAAGACTGGGATGTACCCCTCAATTCCGAAGGACAAGATCTATATCTATGCTCGGCCCCATCCGAAGGCTGCTCAAGCGTGCTGCGACTCAGTTGGGCAACCGGCGAATTGGCAAAACACCGATGATAACTTCTATGTCCTGGTTATGGCCACGGCAGCCGGGACGATCATTCTGGGCACGCCACCAACGCCATCGTCGAACACCCCGACGGCCGCCGCGGCCAGCCCTTCCACTGCGGCTGTCACCGCAGGGGTCAACAAGTACAAACTTGCCCTTACGCCCAGCAATGGTATGCGGGCTACACTCATGCGCGGCACCACCCAGGTTCTCGATCTCTGGCCGCAGGATTATGTCTTCAACCCCACCCCGTCCGTGTACAATTTCAATGCATACGTCAACATGGCTTCGACATAGGCATACTGCAGCGTTAGACAATACTATACTATCTTCCATATCTCATAATTCTCTGACGCTTTTAGTTTGCGCATTGGCAATGACAGGCGCCCCACAGGGAGACAACGTCATAACAATCGTGTGGCAGGGACGTCCTTCTTGGAGATAGCGGAAGATCACACCAAGCAGGTGTGCTTCGCGCGATAACTGAGGCTGCCCTGCAGATAACAGGGTGACACCCTCAAGGCTGACATGCAGGCCAAGCCGACAAGCGCGCTGAATGGACGTCTTCTTAAGAAGCGCAAACACAGCCCCCGGATGGCGGATCGGATTCCGGCGGTGGTCCCATCGCAAGCTCGTCTGGCATGCAAACGGGGTTGAATCAATATTGATGCTTCGCTAGCAGGCGTTTGACCGATAAAGGATATAAGTGATATTGACCAAGCTCTGCTGCATGAGCAGTTGTGGCTGCACAAGTTGCAGGCAATGTCAGATTGAGGATGGCGCTCCACAAGTGTCATACATATCTAATTCGTGCTCATATCCTCGACGTTCCAGCTCGCTCAGAGGGCAGGAACAACACGATGACAGTGTGACAGATGCACTGAATCTATGGGTTGCGGTGGACAGAAATAGTCTCGGAAGAGATGCAAATGCACGCCGGAGAAAATCACCGTCACTACAGCTGCAGGTTCGAGGACCCTAACTTGCACAGGCCGTCGTCACCATTCTGTGCGACGATTGTGCGGCTTTGATAGTCGCAATGAGCGTCTTTTATGCTTGCCATTTCCGAAGAAATGGAGTTGCTCGGAATTGTACACGAACGTTTGCGGCCAAAGCGCTCGGCTGGTGCTGGTGTATTTACGAACATAAACATGCGACATGTGTAGCGGACTTCTTATAGCCGCGTTTGGCTCCGGCGGCATGCGTCAGCGCCTGAGACCCTTTACATTTCAATCGGTGCACCCTGGAATTCCCGCCAATCCATAGCGGCCGTTGAGTTCGGAACGTTGGGGAATAGCCTGGTCCTCGGCCGGCCAGGGGCGCTTACGTTCTCTGGAATGTTCTATCGAGGGGCCATCGGGCCAAGAGTAGCCTATCTATTCACGACGCAAGAGTCGGCATCATTTGACGCCGCAGGTGTGCCATCTTGAGTAGGCGTCGTAGACTGTCACGTCTGGCAGTTCGGGGAGGCGCTGGTTTATTTGCAAGTTTCAACCGCCCTCTAGAACAAAAAAGCCAGTGTTTGGTAGAGAGAAGTAGCATGAGCGCTCGTCCACAGCTGTGCTTAGACGGAATTGCCTTATCCAGAAGAAAGCGAACTGGTTCTCGGGCCATCAGCCCTTTCACCGCTTTCTCTGTGTCGCATCGGGCAGATTCTCCGGCAGGAAGGGAAACTTTGTGACATCACACTGGAATCCGCACACTTGCTCAATGGCGCGCATGTGAAGTGTCCACTGGTCAGCCCGTGATGTTCCGCCATCAGCGTTGCAAGGGCCACGTTCCTGCAGTGAGGGTGGCAAATGGGTCCAGAGCATCATGAACTTGACTTAGATGGCCGAGCAGGAGACGTCCGCGTGTTTCTCATCCGCTCTTCGGAGGCTCCAACGGTCTGCGGTGATGGGTGATCACGACGATCGGAGCAAACACTCGTCCTTTCTCCGGATGCAGAAGGCTTCCGCCCTGTATCGATGCCCTCTGGCGCCCATGCAGGAATTACAAAAGGGAGAGATAGGGCAACCTGTGCTCGGGCTGGCAAGTCCCCCAGCTAATCGCGATGTACACGGTTCGTTGTTTCCTGGGCGTTGTGCTCTCCCTCCTGGCTCTGAGCCTCCCCGCCGCTGCGGATTATGCTTGCAACGTAAGCCTCAACCGGAGGGTATGTTCGGCCCATACTGACTTGCTGGATTACACTAGGCTCGTCACCAGTGCCCCGACTCCGTCGGGACTGACTCCTTCTGCTCGGGTTTCCTGTTCAGCTCTGGCCTTTGCTATTATTGTGAGTAGGTTTCATGCTCATAGCGCACTCTGGCTGACCAGATGTACAGCAAAGTGTCACTCTCCCGTTCGTATTTTCGGTTTGCTCCTTTATTCAACCTCTTGACGTTCCATTTCAGTATGAGCTGAACGATGCGGACTGCGTCAATGTTCCCTTCGAAGGCAAGAAATGCGAATGCAAGTCCAAGCTCACAGGAAGCAACTACAAGAGGAAACGCGACCTGGAAGCTTGCCCCTTGATGCAGCTGCGTTGCCCGGTCTATCATGGTCGTGGTGGTAGCGAGTGTGTCGACGTTGCTAGCGACATCGAGTCTTGCGGCGGCTGTGTCGGTCTGGACGGCAGTGGCACTGGTGTGGACTGCACAAGCATCGACGGCGCGGAGTCTGTGAGCTGCATCGACGGCACCTGCGTCATTGGTGAGTCCTATTCGTCTTCAGTTGCCTGCAGTACACTAATAAGTATGACTTCAGACGAGTGTGCGCGTGGTTACAAGTTGGAGCGCAACCGCTCGACCTGTACGCCAATCGCCGGCATGCGCGTCCAGAAGAATCCCTTGAAGCGGAACTTCCGTATGGAATAAGCGCAGTTTGGTGCACGGACTAAGTAGTTCTTTATGAATGAACCGTCTTTTCGCATAGGACGTTTTAGATGTAGTGTCACGACTCGCTTTGTTTTGCAACGATACATGGTTCTTTAGTCTTTCTAATCATGCGGGTCAATAGAAAACAGTGTGCGAGAGTCTTGTGCAGCCGGCGTTCCAGACAACCTTATCTTGCGCGGCGTTTCAAATGGTTGTATGTGGATGGGCCGTGAACGGTACCGTGCTTTCTCTGGCCCATACGTCTTCATGCATTCTTGAAGACGGGGAAGCGCAGGGGAAGCGCAGGGGAAGCGCAGGTGAACCTATACGAATACCACGTGAGTCCTGTATTTCCCTGGCCATAGTGTCCATTTGCAGGAACTTCCGCGCGCTGACGCACTCCAGTGCAGAGTGTAACGTTGCAGACAGTAGAGGGCGGGTCGAAAAGGCACGTGACGTCTCCACAAGCTGCGGCCCGCGAAACCAACAGAGCAGAGCTCACACTCTCGTTTTCATCTGGATGCCGCTCAGCATCAATTGCTATATTAAGGATGGATGCCGGTCGCTCTCAATCTGGGTGATAATAGCTTTGTCAATAAGCTATGTTTGGGGGGCCGGGGAGGTGGCACCAGATTGTCAACATTCGAACCAGAGTTTTCCTCTTCATGACTCCAAACAGGTTGTCTTGCAGATCATATTACCTGTTTTTACAGCATCACAAGACGGGATCGGAACTCCTTTGATGGTTCCTGGTAGGCTTTATCAGTGGGCGGAAACACGTCGCTTTCGGATTTGAACACCTGCACCACAATCCCGCTCGAAAACCCGCCACGATAAGATTCCCCTAAACCTGCCTGGTACACGCAGAGGTATTAAAGGCAATGGAAAGCCCCCCGATCCCCCCAGACTCAAGACGCTATCGCCATGTCTGCCTTGCCCTCCTTCCTGTGCTTTGTGATCTTCCTCATGGGTTCGAGCCTCCTCGTGATCGCCGATCAGGCCTGCAGCGTAAGTTTCAATCAAGCACCCATTCCCCACATACTAACCTGGTGAACTATGACAGGGCAACACCGACTGCTCTGACACCGTCGGCCTGGAGCCTTTCTGCTCGGGCAGCTCTTTCAGCCCTGGACTGTGCTACTATTGTGCGCATGTCCAGCTGACATCCTAACCTTGCCTGACCGATCCGACCCACAGCAGAATGCGAGACACCGGTCAGTGGTTTTCACTCACCTAAACTCAGACAGTCTCCCAACTTTCCGTTCTAGTATGTGCTCAACATCGATGACTGCGTTACTGTCCCGCCCGGGATCAGGAAATGCCAGTGTAGGTCCAGACTCACCGGGAGCAACTACAAGAGGAAACGCGACCTCGAATTCTGCCCCTTGAAGCAGGAGCTATGCCCGATCTATCACGCACGTGGTGGGAACGAGTGCATAGACACGACGAGCGACATCGAATCCTGCGGCGGGTGCGTGGCTCTGGATGGAAGCGGCCCCGGCACGGACTGCACGAGCATCGAGGGCGTCGAAGCGGTCCGCTGCCTCAACGGCGCTTGTGTCATTGGTGAATACATTCGCCTGCGGGTACCGGCCAATATGCTCACCAGCCTTCAGACGAGTGCTCCCACGGATACAAGCTCGATCGGAAGCGGTCGACCTGCTCTCGGGCAGGCCGCATGCACATCCAGGGCAGAGGAGAGTGATCAACACGTCGCCCGCAGCCAAATCAGCCCACACACCTAGCTGTTTCTCCTTCTACCAGTTCTTCCTTCTGCGTTATCTCAAACGGTCTCTCTCGAAGTGTTACAATTAAGAAATGTGAGCGTCCAGTAGTTTTCCGGATTCCCGAGGCGTCCTGCAGCCAACGGAGAAACCGATCAATAGCGGAATCGTGCGCATGAGTCGGCACCACTCACAGCGCTCATCAACCCTCCAAACCCGCTCTTGATAGGGGTACCCGACCCGTAAAGGCTGTGGCGCACAGTGATAATGAGACCGTAACGCGCGATAAGCCCAGGAAGCTCTGGTTGCACGAAGCGCAAGCTCGACGCTCTGCCAGCCACCCCTGACAATGTGAGACATTCCAAGCATTCCAGCCATCGCGCGTCCCGTAACTGCCGTAAGCCCCTGGTCGCGCCGGCGGCACGACCGAGTTGGCCTGGTGTCCGCTGGGCACAGCAGCAGCAAAGCGTTCCATAGCAAGGAAAGGGGGCACGAAGGTCTCCAACATAGCACACAAGAATGTATTCCTCTCTACGTACGACAACCAACGGGGCCCGGGCGCGACGCACTCTCCCGATCCGATCATCTCCGGGTGCCCCCATCTCTCTCACACGGGAGCGGTAAACAAGGAGTCCTACAACAGCGAGCTACGTGTGGGTTGTGCCTACTAGTACTGCTACTACTGCTACTGCTACCAAAGACGGAACAAGGGATGGAGGGATGAAAGGATGGAGTGAAGTGACAAGATGGGCGAGGAGGAAAGGGCGAGCAAGCTGGCGGGCCGACCTCACCCACTACTGTATTGGGGAGAGGGGCCAGGGAGCGGCAAGACAGACCAAACCAAAAACAACAGCCGGCGGGTAGGGGCCCGTCGAGAAAATATCAGAGCAAAGGTGGCAAGGGAATGAGGTACATAGCGTAAAAAAGGGGGACGGTGGTGGTCGTGACAGAGATGTAGGCCAACAGTTTTCAGTTTTCAATGAGCCCCCACCCTGGCTGGGGCTGGGGCTGGGCTAAGGGCGGCGCTCCCGCCTACTTGCGGCCCTCGAGGAAGGCGAGCACCTGCTTTGGGCTCTCGTCGGGCTTGACGGCGAGGGTCTTGAGGATGAGCTTTCCGGAGCCCTTCTCGAACACGAAGTGCGAGCGCTTGGTCTTGTTTCCCGGGGAGGAGGCGCCGAGGAGCTTTATGAGCTTGTGCGAGGGGTCGGAGAGGAGCGGATAGGGGAGCTTTTGCTGTGTGCCGGGAGAGGGGACGGGAGGAGCGGGGTTAGTGGGAGGGGGGATGGGAGCGGGAGGGAGGGGACGCACAGCCGTCTGCCACTTGGCTTGCGCGCTCGGGGCGTCGCCTGAGAGGCAGTACACCTCGTAGCCCAGGCCGGTGTAGGACGGGTATGCGTCCCTGAACCCGCACGCCTGCCTCGTGCACCCCGCTATGCACACACCCCATGCCACATTAGCTCCTGGTCCCGGCAGTCAAGAACGGGAGGAAGGGGACGCACACGTATTCGCCTTGGGCACGAGGAAAAAGACGAGCCCCTTGTCGGCCGTGATGAGCGACTCGACCGCCACGTCCTCCTCCTTCTGGTTCTTGAGCACCAGCGCGGGGAGCGTGTCGCCCAGCTCGAGCTCGGCGTCCGACGTGGGTGCGGGGGCCTCCTTGGGGGCTTCCTTGGGGGCTTCGGCAGCGGCTTCCGCCTCGGCGGCGACGCCGTCCTCGACGGGCTCCTCTTCCTTCGCAGCAGCAGCCGCGGCGGCCTTCTTAGATGCGGGCTTGGCCTTGGACGCAGGCTTCTTCTCCGCCGCAGACTTGGGCTAGCAGAACGACCCATCAGCTCCATCAACAGCACACCGCCCGAGCGAAGAAACACGCACCTTTTTAGCAGCGGGCTCCTCCTTAGTCTCCTCCGCCGCCGCGCGCTTCTTGCCCTCCTTCTCCTCCTTCTCCTTCACCGGCGCAGGCGCCTTCTTCTCCTTGGCAGGAGCAGCAGGCTTGGCCTTAGGTACCGCAGCCGCAGCGGGAGGAGCGGGCTTGTCGGCGAGCCGTGTCGAGCGCCTGGTCGGCTCAGGCTGCGAGTCCTTCTTAGCGCGGGGAGCCATTTTCTTTTTCGTTTAATAATGGAGCAGCAGCAAGAGCGAGTGCAGGAGCAGCAGCAAAGGGAGGTGGAGGATGAGAGGAGAGAGGAGGTGGTGGGCGTGAAGCAACCTGACGCGTTGGTCGGCGTGGGGGGGGGTTCTAGGGATATGTGGGGTCGCCTGGGCGAGGGGTGTTGGGCCCTGTGCGGCTGCTGAGCCCTTCGAGCGCTGCTGTTGCGGCCAGACGGGGTTTGCTTCCGCGTGCACTCGAGGTGGACAGTGCGCACTAGAACAACAACAGTCCGAGACGCGCCCTCTGCGCGTGCACGAGGCACATGATGCACAGGTGAACAGTCTACAGTCCACACGAACCCACGTACCAGGAGGGAGCCCATCGTGAGGCAACGACGCTCACGATCGCGACCGGGCCCGACTTCCCGCACACGGGGTTTATTCGCATCAAACACGCAAGCACGCAACAAGGCATAAACATTCGCGCCAGCAGAAGGGGCCCGAACCTTTTTACGCTAAATTATTCAAATTCGAATGCAATTCAATTCCCGTCCCGCCCCGTCCTATTCCACTCGACTGCCCCGCTGCTGTAAGTACTTCCGATGATATGTAAAGGGCGCCTCCCCAACAGCAACAGCTGGGGATGGCACATATAATGTCGGGCGATATGCTCGATTAAGGCATGAATGGACTGGGGACTGGGACCGCAGGCGATGTGCAGGGTATCAACTGTGGGGTGATGTCCTTGCGGAAGCAATAAGATATAAAAGAAAAGGGTGGGCCGGACAAGAAATATTATCAATGAGCGCCGCGCCCCCGCTCCGACGCAAGAGGGGCGGCCAGATCGAGCACCAATCTCAATCGTCCACCGTCGGTGGGTGCATCCAATCCGCACCACGCGCACTTCGAGTGAGGGCAGGACAGGGAGAGACGGCACTCACGGCCTGATCTGGTTGGGGAAGAACCCAAGCCCGTTCTGCTCGTCCACGGGGCTCGGCTCCTCAGGCAGGGGCACGGTCCTAGGCGGCGGGCGCTTGACCTCTTTCTCAAGCAGCTACAAGCCGGCGGGCCATTCCATCAGTGTCTGGCGCAGAAGGGCACGGGGAAAAGGAAAGGGCGAGGGAGAAGACGCACCTCCTTCCGCAGCTCATCCCCATCGACGTCCTTCCTCCCCCCACGCTCCTCCATCTCGTCCTCCGTGAGCAGCGCGTGCCCGCGGCGGAAGACCTCGCCCTCCTCCTCCACCCAGTACTTGCTCCTCTCCTCCACCGGGCTCGCAAGGGGCACCTTCACCCCCGGCGCGGAGCTGCCGCTGGCAGGGGAGGAGCTGCTCGATGCTACTGCTGGCGGGGGAGGGGGCCGGGGAAGTCCGGGGGCAGTGCTGCCGCCAAACGTCACGGACGCTGACACGCGCGGACGGATGTCCCTCCCCAGCTCTTCGGGGTCCGGGTCCACCCCGGCGCCGAGCGGCTCCTCGTCCGACGCGTCGTCATCGCTCCCCGAGGTGATGCTGAATGCGGGCGAGAGGGCGTGCGCGAGCGGGCTGGTGGACACCGTCTGTGTCGGTGACAGAGAAGCAGCAGCGACGGGGGTGCTCGGGCCCGAGCCGGCGGCGCTCCCACTGCCGCTGCCGCTCGGGCTCGCGTGCAGCCCGTTCAGCCCCAGCCCGACGCGCCCATCCCCGTTCACCCCCTGCGCCTTCTGCCGCGCCTTCGCGCTCAGCTTGGCACTCGCCGTGAGCCCATCCATGAGCTCGAGCAGCTGGGCCAAGCGGTCCTCCGCCCGCTCAGCGCGGATCATCTCCTCGAGCCGCTCGACGAGCGCCTGGCGCGCATCGTCCCCGACGTCCCTTTCGCCACGGCAGATCTCGCCGACACAGTCGATGACCTCGACCTCGGAGAGCTTGACGACCTTGAGCCGCTCCTTCTCGCTCTTGCCGAGCGGGCGCGCCTCCTCCGACGCGGGCTTGGCAGCCTTCAGCACGTCCGGGTCGCTCCCCTGCAGGGTGTGCAGGATCTCGCTCTTCCCGAGCAGCTCGGCGCCCCTCCCGGCCTTCTCGGTGTTGCGAATGCACGCCTGGAGGATGTCGCGCGAGCAGCGCGCGGCCTGCTCGTCGTTCGGCGGGATGGAGAGATCCAGGCAGCGCAGGGTGAGGTTGGACCGCATGCCCGCTGCGAGCGCGAGGATGCCCGCGTAGTCGAGGTCGTTCCGCGTCAGGTCGAGGTGGAGCAGCGTGTGCGTCTCGGGGATGAACTCGGCCAGGTGGATGGCGGCTTGCGACGTGAGGTTCGTGTTGGAGAGGAAGAGCCGCCTGAGCGAGCGGTTCACCGTGAATGCCATGCGGAGGGAGGTGACCTGTCAACCGTCACCCAGTCAGCCTGGTTGATCCACACGCCGAATTAATCCTGGCACAACGCACCCCCTCCAGACTCGGCCCGCAACACGGGTTCCCGCTCAGGTCGAGCGTCTCGAGCGTCTCGTTGTACTTGAGCGCCTCGGCCAGCGCCGACAGGCCCTTCTCGTCGATCCTGTTCTCGGCGAGGTTGAGCACCCGCAGCGTGCGGTTCCGCTTGAGCACCTGGGCGATGTACGTCACGCCCGTCTGCGCACGCACGGACACACGGGAGATCAGCACTAGTGTCCCACTTTCAGGAAGGAGGGAGGGACGTACGCGGATATCGTTCCCCTTAAGGTCCACCGTCCTAAGCTTCCCCAACCTGGGCACGTCATCTAGCCCCCGAACGCTGCTCAGCAGCGCGGGGCTGGGCAGCCCACCCCCTCCACCAGCTCCACTGCTCCTCCCGCCCTCCGCCCCCGCTCCCGCTCCTCGCGCACCGTCGCCGGCGTCGCGCCACTGCCGGCTCGTGATCCCCCCCGAGTCACTGGACGTTATGATTGGCGGGCTGCTGCGCCTCGGCGTGCTCTGGCTCCCCGCCCCGGCCCCGCCTCCAGCGTAGCCCGATCCAGGCAGGGCAGTAATGCTGCCCCTGGGCGACTGCGACGGAGTGCTCCTCGGTGTCCCGCCCGCGCTGCTCACACTGCTCCCCTGGGCACTGTTGGCCCCCTGAGCCTGGAGGCCCGCGAGCGCGGCGGGGAGCGGAGGCACGGGGTGCAGGGTCGGCGGCTTGCCCTGCGCGAGGAGGGCCGCTTGCTGCTGCTGGATGCGCTTCACTTTGGGGACGTAGGCGGCGTACGTCGTCGTGTGCGGTGCTGCGCCCGCGCCGGACGGCTGGGCGGGCTGGGCAGCCGGCGGGCGCGGGGGCAGTAAGCGGGGCGGAGGCGCTGGCGAGCCAGACTGGGAGAACGAGAGCAGCGACTGCTGGGAGTGCGATGCCGGCAAGGAGGGGGCCATGACGATCGGCGCAAAGGCCGTGTCCGGGTAGTCTTTCATCAGCACTGCGAGGGCGACGGCGCCCGAGGCGGAGATGCGGTTCTGGCGCAGGGAGAGGTGGCACAGCTGGGAGGGGCGGATGGCGTGCGCTGTTTTGTCACCGAACCAAAACCAGAGACCGCGTTAGCACGGCATCCTTTGCACGAGCACGAGGCAGGGAGGGGAAGGGGGACGCACCAAGAATCTCCAACGACGCGGGCTTGAGACTGCAGTTGTCCAGCCTGAGCGTGACAAGCCCGTCGCCATCGTCCACGCCCTCCTCATGCCACGGCTCGCTGAGCAGCAGGCGGGCGACCTCCCAGTCCTCCTTCCGCACGCCCTTGCCCTTCATGCTCGGGCTGAGGGGCGTCTCGAGCCCGTCCCCGCCCGGGCCGTCCTGGTTCGGGTTCTGCGCCTGCAGGACTTGGACGATGATCTGTGCGCAGGCGGGGGGGAGCGGGATGCCAGAGAGGTCGAGCGAGGAGAGCCGGCGCGCGCGCGCGAGGTACGTCTGGAGCAGGGAGAGCGCGGGGGCTTTCAGGCGGGGGTTGTTGGCGAGCGAGAGCGCGGGGAGTGAGGCGCTTATTAGGAGAGCGTGGAGGATTGGACTGAGGCTCTGTGTGCAACAACAACAACAACAACAACAACAACAGGAAAAACCAGGAAAAACAAGAACGGCATGGTCAGCGGGAGCCCGGCCAAATGGGGAGGAAGCACCGCACCTGCTCATCAAGATCGCACCCGTCCAGGCTCACTTTCGCGAGCCGCAGGTTGAGCGCAAGCACGTCCGCGACCGTCGCGGCGTGGTACGTGCTCAGGGTTATCCCCGAGAGGTCCAGGATCCGGGGCTTGTTGTTCAGGCCGTGCTGGGGGATGGGTCAGTACTGGGCTCAGAAGCGGGGGATGCGGAAGGGGGTGGAGCAATGGTGTGTGATAGCGGGGAAGGATGGGCGAGAGGTTGTGAAGATGGGCTGACGGCGGGAATACGCACCTTGATAGCGATGACGATCCTCTCGTCCGGCCTCTCCTCCCTAGTCCGACAGCAGTCCCTGTAGAACCCCTCGACGCGCTCTGCGCTCCACGTGCTCTGCCTGAGCGTGACGAGGGTCTCACGGAGGGCCTCCTCAGCCTGGATGCGGGACTTGCTCGTCTCGGGCGAGCATGGCGGGAGGGCGGAGGAGATGGAGTAGGTGACGGAGAGGACGGGCATGCGGAAGTGCGCGCGCTTGAGCGGCTTCTTGTTCGCTGAGGATGCTGCTGCTGCTCCCGGGGCAGAGAAGGAGGGGGAGGAGAGGGCGGCGGAGGTTTGCACGGCGAGCGCGGGCGGGTGTGTGTCCCTGCCGCCTTGCTGGGCTTGGGCCTGTCCGGGTGCGGGTGCGGGTGCGGAGGTAGGCAGGCCGAGCTTGGATGGGAGGGAGAGGAAGTTCTGTGTGAGGGAGGTGAAGACGTTCTTTGGCGGCGGGGGGGGCGGCCGGAGGATGCTGCGGAGCGGCCTGTGTGGAGAGCGGTAGATCGGGGAGAGGGGCGTCGAGGGCGGGGAGAGGGCGGCGGCGGCGGCGGAGGAGGAGGAGGCGACGAGCACCTTTGTCAGGTCGGGCGTGCTGGGCGTCGGCGGCGCTGCGGGGTCGAGTGCCCGTTCCCGTTCCCGTTCCCGGGCCGGAGCCGCGGGAGAGGGCGAAGAAGAAGAAGTGGTCGCCATGGTGTATATATGCCTGTCCGCCGCTTGTTCAAGGAGACGAGTCGGAGTATGAAAAGAAAGGGAGGCAAGAACAGGTTGAGCAGGGCAGAGCAGCTTGAGCAGGGCAGGAAATGTAGGGTAGTGTAGCAGCAGAGCTCTGACGATGGCTCGATTGCGCGGTCGCAGGCAGGGGCCAAGGGTTGCCGCGGCGGTGCACACACCCAGCGGGCGCAGATTCCTCCCATCGGAGACCCACTCGGCTCCGGGGATTCATGGCCCCGGGTTGATGGGCTCACAACCCGGTAGGCTGATAGAGGAGTGATGGGATTAGGACCTGGAGCGCAAGACCGGAGACTCGGCACGCTGCCCCTGCACCGGCTCCACTCGTCCATCCGGTCCCAATACACATTGTGATTTCCATCCTTACTTCATTCACACCATCCCTACACCCCCAACCCCACCCCCACCAGACCCTGCGAACCCTCGCCTGCAGCACAGTAGACCACACCCCCGCTCCCTCAGGGAGCCAGCACCTCATAGATCGTGCTCTCCACCTCCCTGAGCAGCTTCTGCACGCACGGGTCGCCGCTCGGCAGGATCTGGCTGCAGAGCACATACTGCCCATTTGCAAACCCAAGCGTCGTCAGCCCGAGTCCCACAACACCCATGATCAAGTGATAAGGGTATTAGGGTGTTGCAAGGGACAGGAGACGATGAGCGCGGCACGGCCGTGGAAGGGGTGGAAGAGGTGGTTTGGACGAACTTGGGAGAGAGGGAAGGAATGAAGGACGCACCCCAATGTCCTTCTTGGCGTCCACGAGCCAGTAGCAGTTTGCCACGCCCGCCCACTGCACGCTGCCCGCCGCCCGGCCGGTCGGGAGAGGCTCTTCGAAGACCATTCCAATCTGCGCTCGCGAGGCCAAAACAACCACATCAGCGCCCATCCCCCTCTACAGCCTCCACGGCAGCACTGTATCGTGTATGAGCGAAGGCAGCACTCACCAGCGCGTAATCCCGCTTCGCCCCCGGGAACTTGCTCAGCGTCGTCCCCGGCAGTTTGTGGAACGCGTTGCAGCTCTCCTTGGCCTCTGGCTCGAGCGCACCCGACATGCCGAGTGCGTAGGTGGCGGGGCTGAGGATCTCCTGTCCCGAGGGGGTGCGCCCGCCCAGCAGCAGCATGCGGACGAACTTTGCGTAGTCGCGCGCTGTGCTCCAGGAGCCTGGGTACACCACGGTCAGTCCTGTACTGGCTGCAGGAAGCGAGAGGGGAAGGGGGAATGAACAGGAAGCAACGTACCCCCGCCGCCCATGTCCACCTCGACCTTATGCGGCCACTCGTCCGCCCTCGCCACGGCCCTCCCGTCCGCCTCCCGCTGGAACAGCGTCGTCTTCCTCTCCAGCAGCTGCGGGGTGAGGTTGAACACCGTCGAGTCCATGCCTAGGGGCCCGCGGATCTCCTTTTGGAAGATGTGCCCCAGGCGGTCGGCGGAGAGGGACTCGACGAGGAGCCCGGCGTAGTCGATGCCCTGGGGTGGGGTCAGCGCCTCATGACGAGAGACAGCGGAGGGAGGGAGGGGAGAGCGGAGAGAGAGAAGTGGGGAAAGAGGCGGCAGGGTAAGGGGAGGAAGTACATACCATGCCGTAATGCCACTCCTTCCCCGGCTCATGCCACGCCGGGAACTTGAACGCGCCCCTGCTCGCGGTTCTCACGCTGGGGATCCCATTCCTGGCCATATATTGGACCCCGTGCGGGTAGGCGTGGCCGTATATGAGCCCGTTGGAGTGCGTCAACAGCCGACGTAGGGTGACCTTCTCTTTTGCGGGGGCGAGGACGTAGTCGCCGGAGGAGAGGTTGGGCGCGGTGCGGTCGATACTATACGTCTGATTGTTAGCTGCGCGGGAGGAGGGAAGGGGAGGACGTACAGCTGGACGCTCTGCAGCTCTGGAACATAGGGCGAGACGTCCTCGTCCAGTCCTATCAAGCCCCGCTCAACACACTGCAGCGCCGCGACGCTCGCTGTCACCTCATCAGCGCTCGCCCCAACACCAAAGCAGTTCAGCACGCACTCATCGCCTTGGTCATACTAGCGATCCACACGACGGTGTCGACCGTGAAGGGCTTGCCCGACTCGAAGTCCGCCACGCCCGAGCTGCCCTCGTACACGTTCCCGCCCTTGCGCACTACCACCAGGGCGACGCCGGGGATGCCCAGGGCACCGGGGGCGGTCGCGGCGCTCAGGAGCGCGTCGAGCTTCGTCTTGAGTTCTTGTTCCTGGGCGGACATGGTACGGTAAACCAACAGGTCGATCGTCGAGCGTGCAGTCTGATGGCAGCCGGGAAGAGCAGCGCCTAGGTACATATGGACTGAACATGCGCCGGACGGATGGTGCCATCGGTCCGAGTGCCAGGGCCAGATGGAGGTTGCCGGGGACGTCACGGTCGGTATGGAATCCTCCATAAACTAATCGCGGGTTGCTGTGGCGGTGAGGGCCGCGCACGTGGGAAAAGCACGTGGCTCACGTGGCGTTGTCCGCGTCGCACCTCAGGGGAAGGGGTCCAATGGAAGCAAATCAGTGGAAGCAAATCAGTGGAAGCAAATCAGTGGAAGCAAATATAGCTAACCCCTAACCCCACACCCCAACCCTAACCTGAGTGCACCATTAGCTGTACACACCACATAGTTATTTGGGGAACATTAAATAAATAAAACAATTGGGGCAATGAGGGGTAGATGACAGGAGACGGGAGACGGGAGACGGGAGACAGGAGACGGGAGACGGGAGACAGGAGACAGGAGACAGGAGACGGGAGACGGGAGACGGGAGATGGGAGACGGGAAATGGGAGACGGGAGATGGGAGACAGGAGACAGGAGACGGGAGACAGGAGATGGGAGACGGGAGACAGGATCAAGGGAGATGGGAAACAAGATCAAGGGAGATGAGAGCAAGGCAGTCAGAATACAATCAGAGTAGTCCAAAAATATCTTGGCTCAAAATAGTACATTATGAAGGGCAAGAGTAGATTGAAATCTTGGCAAAGAACTTTCAACAATGAGGGAGACAGGAGATGGGAGATGGAGATGGGAGACAAGAGACAGGAGATGGGAGATGGGAGACAGGCAGAAGATGGAAGACAGGCAGAATACAGTCAGAATATGGTAGTTGGCAGGGTATGTACCACACTGGCCAGACGTATAAGGGGAAAGGCCAATGATGGACGTATATATGCCTCAATGGCACATGGATCAAAGCCCCCATGCTATGAGGGCACACAGTCTAGCAAAGCTGCCAACTAAACCTGACTGAGTTGAAGAGACCGAAGATGAGGGATTCGGAGGAGGTTGTGGCTGACAGTATCCAATAACCAACCAATCGTACCCTTCATAAGTCCAACTAGGAGATACGTGGGACATTGAAGGTAGTTTGGATGAAGCAAGCAGAGTTCGGAGAGAGTTCGGGAGTTCGGAGCGGGAGGATGGACGTGATGACCAGGCTTTCTCACAAGACTATGAAGATTCCTCAGAGATCAGATCTAAGGAGAAGCTACCCAAGGTACCAAAGGTTATATACGAAAAGAGTGAACATAGCCTCAGCTTCTCCTGAACACTCCAAAGTGAGACCCAACACTGCCTGAAGCATTGCCGACCACAGCATTGCTCATCCGAACATAGCCAAGTACTGCCCCGCACAGCCAAAAGGTCACAGCCTTGCTTACCCTTACCTAATCCTGTGCC